>JAWPHD010008223.1:0-117846 GCA_037043455.1 Cyrtodaria siliqua
AGCATGCTATGTCTCACTTTTAGATCATCGCAGGTGCACATCTCCGCTTCATCATCCCATAATCTTGAAGGAACTGACATGATTGACAAGTTGTTAGAATTATCAACCAACTCTCCGAATCCAGGATTCGTGCGGGTGGTTTGTCAGGTTTCTCTCATCTTTAGTAGGACCTGTCATGATCAGAATCTGGTTTAGGTTGCATTATAGCAGCTATACTGCAAATCGGTGCTAGGACTTTTTCCGCTAAGGACTTTTTACAGCTGTAGGACTTTTTACTCACTGTAGGACTTACTAACATGGTAGGATTTATTATCCCCTGACGGACACATAGAATGCTAAGAGTCGTGGGACTAGTCAATGATGCGAGCTGTTTGCTGTAGCTCTGGGACTGCCTTCTGCTTTACAATCTGTGGTTTTTTGAGGATGACACATTCTGCGAGGACTGATTTTATGCTACATTCTGATCTAGATATAGTTCAGATTTCCTTCTTGCTCGAGACCTAAACTTTGATTGAGACCTGGAGGGGTTACAGTAGTTGGTTTGGGACTTTTTTCGGCAAGCCATACTGTAGGCTGCTCTTGTTGAGGGTGAAACGATAGTTGACTTAGGACTGACTGGTACCATTACGCCTTGCTGCCAGGCCATCCCAAACTTGGGCTTAACTGTGGAGACCACGGCAGATGTTTGCTCGAAGATACCGAACTCTGCGAGATTGTTTTGAAGCTGTTCTTGTTCTGCGATATCCACAGAGCATAGCCTGGATTTTTAATGCAGATTCAAACTGCCTTTGCGCTATATCATCAGCCAGCTGTTTCTATATCTAGCTGGTGTTCAGATACATGGTCCTGCACTTGACTGTTCTGATGGCTCACCAACAACTGCGCTGTTGAAGGAACAGCATCAAATTTTCGTCTTTCTTGGCTCGGTCCAGCCTGCCTGTTTCGGACATGCTTGAGTCTGTATCAGGAACAACTGGTGAAGTCTCAGCTGCTCATTATCATGCTGGCGTTTTCATCTCCTGCTTCTCTTCCTCAAATCTCTTGCTGCTGAAGTTTAAGTTTGTCTTCGTTCACCTTCTGCTCAGCAAGTAAATGCATGTGGACTTGCTTCTGAATCAGTTCTTTTGAGATCTCATCTTCAGGCTTTTCCTTTTTCACTGTAGCACTGACCTAATGCGTACACACATTACAGGTTCTTCATTTCTTGTTTTATTGGTAGATGTTGACATTTTTAATTTCCCAAAAGCTCCTTTTTCACTGTACAAGTATCACTTTGTCTAAGGTGCTCATTTTACCTTGGTCTCAGGACTTGTTGTTAGAAAGTGCTTACAGTCGTTTAAATAATCATACTCCCCATCTTTTAGTTGAATTTCTTCACCTGTGTGTGTATAATGTGCAGAGGCACTTTGCGAGATTCATTGATTGTTCTGGTTTTAGATCATGAGGTAGGCTGTTGTTCTTCAACGTAGATGTCGTTTTGACTGCTGCTTCTGTTTTGCTGCTGTGGGCCTTGTTTTGGTGTCTCACTGCTGCAATTCTTGCTGATGTTTTTCTTTTCGTTTTGCAGCTGCGAAGGTTCTCTGCTCTTGCAAATATCTTAGGATGGTGAGGGATGAAAGTATTCTAGTTGTCAGTCTGATAGCTGCTGCTGCTTTTGTTCCCGTGATAGTGACCTGATGTTCAATATGCAGCTCTTTCTGCCTCTGCATCTGCTGTTTCTCTTCTAGAGACTGCAACTGAATCTGCAGCATTTGCAGGTGCATCAGTTTTTGTTCGTAAGTAGGACCCGGGTCAAACGGGCTGCCACTGCAGAGGATCATTCTGTGGAGTTGATGTAGCATACCAGAGTCATTGGAAAACTTGCCTCAATTAGAGCACTCATCAGCAACACCCATAACTACCATTTCCCACCTTCAATAGACCTATTACTGTCGCTAGAAAACTATGGGAGTGGAATAGGAATAGAAATCCATCGGCAGTGTGGCTTAGTTTAGCTTGCCATAGCACCTTTGCTTCGTTACAGATTCTCTGCGATTTGGAAAGATACAGCTCCTCCATATTTAACGGCCCTTCACTTCTTTTACTTCTTCTCTAGTTTAACCTGCTCCGTTGACTTTATTTATTATACAATTGAGGTTCAGTTCTTGTTGCAGTACTCACGCATCAAGCTGTCAGTTTCCTCGCCACTCTCAGTGCTGTCAGCCGAAGAAGTGGATGATGAAGAGGTGGACTGAACTGTCCGTAATCACTCGGGTGTTGGGAGCGCTGGCGTGCGGAGTGAAACTAGATGTTTCAAACAATTCGGGTGTTTCCGAGACCTTCTTGTTGTGCTGTTCACTTCCTTGTTTCTGTCAGTGGCGAGGCTAGTTGAAATATTGGACTGTTGCCTGTAAATACAAGAATTTGCATTTTGTTACATAGAGATCTTACATTCGTGACTGTGTATATTGATTTTACATAACGAGTTAGATAATAATGATAGGATACAAATGCTCTGCCGAGGCAGCCTATGATTTTTATCCAACTAGTTTATAAAGTCAGATAATACACAGACACGAACGTAAGACTCTATTTTTCATATAACTTATCCCCAAGAGACGTTTTCACTTTAATAGTTTTCAGTTTACTCTGTATACAGCGGCAATTTGATAAGAGAAATCATGTCGTTGTTTTGATGTTAACATGATGTGCATATGCGGCTTCTACAAATTATGCGACACCTAAACACAAATTTACGTAACTAACATGCATTAAATAAAGTAGAGTTTCAAATAATAATAAATAGTTAAAGTAATCTGAACCCTACATTAGTATGATATACCATGCAAACTTATTAGGAATATTAAAATTGCGTTGCTGTACACAAATCAGGGGGCGTAGCATGGCCTGATGTCAACATTCTCCTAATACGGATGTGCGAAGCGCAGAGTGTGCGAGTGTTGGGTAGTAGGTGCATCTCTTCTACAAAGTTGGGTCGGGGGGTCACATCCAATTATATTTTTTTCATATTCGGACCAAAATGGTGCGCGTACAAGCCGATATTTGTCAGGATAATAAACATATCTATACTGGGAAAGATGTGGTAATTTTCCACCATTCCCCCCGACCCGCACCAATCATCCGCCCCTTCTCCCCCCTCCGACCTGCACCCACCCTCCATGAGATTTTTATTGCCGTTTTTAAAACTTTTTAGGATCTTTATTTGTTTCGTTTATTTTTCTCAAGTTACTCCCGGGAGAGAAAATGCGTATGCCACGCTATGCACCCTGCCAAACAGCGTGATTCAGCCTCATACAATGTTTTGTGGTGAAGGCTGACCACCCACCTTTTCCTGGGTAGAAACCAGTACCTGCACATCTCCCGCCATCCGTAAGAAGCAATACTTCCTCACTTACAAGTCGAGCTCCCAGTGGGATTTGAACTCGCAGCGGTGGAGAAAAAGGTTTTACAACTCACGTGTTACTCCTCACCATGGAGCCGCTAAATAAAGAATGAGAATCACCTGGTTTATAACATTAAGTGTAAGCTGCTACTATACCTGGAGTATTCTGGGGGTATCTGGGGGTATGGGCAATATTTTCATGAACTCTTTTCCCATTGACATCATCACATGTTCCTGAAAAACAGAACAGTTCGCAATTTGAGAAAATTAACATCATTCTGGTATATATTTACTAAACCAAACTTGCTATCAAACTTGGCTGTTTCTTGTTCCAACCAGATCTACTCATTTGGTTTCTTTAATGCTGTGTATAGTATACTAGTAGTAGTGTATATACAGAGGATCGTACATGAGTACTCTCATCATTATTGAATTTATAAACAAGTTGCAAAATGATATAATGCGAGGCTCTTGCCGAGAGGAGAGGACTTGATTTTGCTGATCGAGATTAATACCTTCTCAAAATGAATGAATGAATGAATGAGTTAGGATTGTCTATTCACATAACTCACATATCGACTTTTATTGCATTTTCGCTGTCACTTTTAACACGCCGAAACCGACTAAAATAGACGTTGGAATTGGATCATAGTCATTATTGATTTTGATTTTGACCAGACATACAAGGATTTTTAGCATACTTACGTAACTAGTGGTATATCGAAAATATTAATGGTGTTATTTCCACTCCAATGGTGTTATTGCACACTCCAATGGTGTTATTGCACCCCCAATGGTGTTATTGCACTCCCACTCCGTAAGTTATTGATAACATGTATATGTCCAACTACAAGAGTTGACCCAGTAACCCCACCAGGTGTTATTGACATGCATAATCTAAGACTCATTTTAATTATGTTACTAAACGGTTTTGGTTAAATAGCTCAGAGCACAATAGTACTCTATATTAGTCAGTCTGTTGTTGTGTTTTTTTGTTTTTCAATTCATCATTCGTGTTTTTTATATAACAGAAGCCAAGGCGTCTGAGCAGGTGGTTTCGTCCAAATCAGCATTACCCTTGTTAGAGGGTGACCAACTGCTGAGGTTTTGGATTTTTGCACTCCGGAGAATTTACTTTGTTATATTTCAAAAATTGAATAAAAACTGGACAAAAATAATTATACAGTAACATCCGCAGCCCTAATAGGGATATTTAAGTGCCTAAAAAAAAAGAAAAAAATTTTAGAGGTTTGTTTTTTTTACCTCTACAGTTTGTGCCCAAAATATTGCCAATTTTTAAAATAAACCAAAATGGGGGTAGGTGGTACAAAAGATGGTATTTCTCAAAAACCGTTTAAGATATTCACCTACATTAAAACTTTATTACAAAGGACATGTGTTAGGATATACAGAGACAGCAATCAAGTATTGTTCCTATTATTTGTTGCGAGACCTATGCCGTTATAGGGCAGAGCTCGTCGAACGATCTAAAAGAAGCACATTTGTTTCTCAGTTTTTATTGAATATCTCTTATATGCACACCGACCCCCAATTTATTATTTTTTATCTAAAACTCAGGTCTATATATATATATTGTAGACCAAAATATCTCAAAAAGTTAATACGAGTCCTTTATCATGAAAAAATTGGATTTATACACAAATTTAAAATGCTAATTTATAGTAAACTGGTGGGGGGCTAAATGCCCAGGGATTGTAATAATTGTTCAGATGGTGATAATCAAATACCACAACTCTAATTTTTCGTCCATTAAGTATGAACTATACATTACCAAAAAGACGAAAAATCGAGACCTGTTCTGCAAATCACACTACACACATATAAGTTGCCATCTCAAAATCAGCTGATTCAGAAATTTAAAACCACACTGTGAGAGTGTATTATAATCAAGATTAATTTTTGCGAAAAAAGTTACATATCACCCGATCCCCATCAATTATTGTTTTCCAGAAACTAACTAGTAATTATCTTAGATCTTCATAAAAAAACAGGGAAATTAAAATTCCTACAGTGATTAGCTGATATTCACCCAGAGGGCACCCTTAAAGGAACACGCTGGCAATCATGATTTGTTTAAACAATTGTGGAGTCACTCGTCACTCGTTCAGATAGTTTCCTTCTGACATCCTGCATATCTTTCAATCATATTATATTATTATTTGAATCGTTCAAGGCAAAGTGTTTTTAAATATCACTATAATATGGGCACAAATAATGAATTAAAAAAAATTGATAAGTTAACGAGTCAGCATGATACAGGATTAATTAATCACGTGCTAATATAATAGTCTCATATAAAACTCAAGATTGCCATGTGTCCACTTTAAGCCTTGTAACAATCTCGTTATAAATCAGGGCCTTTTTATCTCTCTTTGACAAGCGGCTGTATAGGTCCCTTTCCACAACTATATTTCTTTTAAAATTTATGCAGTTCTCTCCAATTTTTAAACTTCCTTGGAAATTTGCATCCCCCATTCAGGGACATTGTTCCTCCCCACAACTGGTAATAAGGCCCTATAGATACTTCCTTACTAAACATTCTAGCTGTATCTACAGTGGCACCCAATCACAGAGAGCCAAGATTCGTGTCTTGTGGGGCATATAAATTACAGTAGATGCTGAAACAACTTATTACACAGACCTTTATTGATAAACAATTACATCCACTGGAAATGTATACGTTTTGGTTTTAGCCACGAGGCAACGATTGTTATTTACCCGCACCGGCGTACATCATTTTTATGTTTTCGTACGACTCATTATGCCTAATGACATCCCGAGAAATCACCCCCCAAATGAGTCCTTCTTTTACTCTGCCCCATCGTTGCGTGTGCTTCGATGTTGTTTAAAAAGGAAAAAAACTTCTCGGTACAAGTAGCTATTACCATAAACAAGAGGTCAATGACCTTGACTGCTCTACTGATTGATTTAGATTTCAGGAAGTAGTCGCTACAAACTTGTTTTTTGAAAATTTATTTTCAGCCGTGGCGGCATCTTCGAGTTTCGCGTACGACCTGATATTTTGCTAGGACACAATTAGGACATCAAGAGCACATTCCTGTGAAGTTCATTGAAAATCCGTCAAGTAGTTTCAGAGGAGTAGTCGCTACCAAGTTTTCATTATATAATTCTATGTAAACAAAGATGCCCGCTGACAGCCATGTTTACACATCTAATCAAAATGATTTTGACAAGGACCAACATCATGAAATGCTGATCATTTTAGAAAAAGTCCCATATCAATATCACTTATAGTTTTCAAGAAGTAGTCGTCTACAAACTTGCATTTTGAAAATCTATTTTTAGCCATGGCGGCCATCTTGAATTTCCGGCCGACCTGAAATTTTGCTAGGATCAATTAGAACATCAAGAGCAACATTTCTGTGAAGTTTCATGAAAAATCCGTCAAGTAGTTTCAGAGGAGTAGTCGCTACAAGTTTTCAATATATAACTCTATGTAAACAAAGATGGCCACTGGCAGCCATGTTTAATGTCGAATCAAAATAATGTTCGACTCGGATAACCATCATGTCATGCTTGATCATTTTAGAAAAAGTCCCATATCAATATACACTTATAGTTTTTCAAGAAGTAGTCGCTACAATAACTTGTATTTTGAAAAT
Source organism: Cyrtodaria siliqua (assembly GCA_037043455.1). Taxonomy (NCBI): domain Eukaryota; kingdom Metazoa; phylum Mollusca; class Bivalvia; order Adapedonta; family Hiatellidae; genus Cyrtodaria; species Cyrtodaria siliqua. Next base: position 7,027 of record JAWPHD010008223.1, read on the forward strand.
CTATTTTTAGCGCATGGCGGCCATCTTGAATTTTCCGGCCGACCTGAAATTTTGCTAGGATCAATTAGACAATCAAGAGCAACATTTCTGTGAAGGTTCATGAAAATCCGTTCAAGTAGTTTCAGAGGAGTAGTCGCTACAAGTTTTTCATTATATAACTCTATGTAAACAAAGGATGGCCACTGGGCATCCATGTTTAATGTCGAATCAAAATAATGTTCGACTCGGATAACCATCATGTCATGCTGATCATTTTAGAAAAAGTCCCATATCAATATCACTTATAGTATTCAAGAAAGTAGTCCGCTACAAACTTATTTTTTAAAAATCTACTTTTCTAACTGTGGCAGCCATCTTGAATTATCTGGCCAATCTACAATTTTGCTAGGATCAATTAGACATTAAGAGCAACATTCTGTAAAGTTTCATGAAAATCCGCCAAGTAGTTTCAGAGGAGTAGTCGCTACAAGTTTTTACTTATAACTCTATGTAACCAAAGCATGGCCTGCTGGCAGCCACGTTTAACGTTGAATCAAAACGATTTTTGATAAGGACCAACATCATGTCATGCTGATCATTTTAGGAAACTAAGTCCCATATCAATATCACTTTATAGTTTTCAAGAAGTAGACCGCTACAAACTTTTATTTTGAAATTTATTTTTAGCCGTGGCGGCCATCTTGAATTTCCGGCTGACCTGAAATCTTTGCTAGGATCAATTTAGACATCAAGAGCAACATTCCTGTGAAGTTTCATGAAATCCGTCAAGTAGTTTCAGAAGGAGTAGTCGCTACAAGTTTTCTATTATATAACTCTATGTAAACAAAGATGGCCGGCAGCCATGTGTTAACGTCAAATCAAAACGATTTTCGACAAGGACCAACAGTCATGTCATGCTGATCATTTTAGAAAAAGTCCCATATCAATATCACTTATAGGTTTTCAAGAGAGTAGTCGCTACAAACTTGAATTTAAAAATCTTTTTTTAGCTTTGGCGGCCATCTTGGATTTCACATCAACATGAATTTTTGCTAGGATCAACTAGACTACATGGGCAACATTTCTGTAAAGTTTTATGAATATCCATCCAGTAGTTTCAGAGGAGTAGTCACTACAAATAAAAGTTAACGATCGGACGGACGGACAGACGACGGACGACAGACGCCGGCACCACGGCATAAGCTCTGCTGATCTCTGATCAGTAGAGCTAATCTAACTCCTCCACCAAAGAATGATAGCATTTTGATTGCAGAATCACTGACATAACTTGTGTCTGATGTTCTTTGAATTCACCAATGCAATCTCCCATACATGCATTACTGACAAAAGAAGCAGACTTAATCAATTTCAATGATGTTCACCTCACAGGTACTATATAAAACACAATTCGTTACCAGTGGTTTATAATAATTCTTCTGTTAATGCAACCAACACAGACATTCAATAAACATACCATTAATCTTAATTGTGGCAGAGTCGTCCTTGGGGGTCCACTGCAGGTTTACGATAACGAGGTCGGTCTGTCCTTTCTTAACCGGTCCATGCACCAGAGACACCCATACTTCTTCAGAACCTATTAATGTATCCAGAATTATTGATTGCAGTTCATGTAGATTATCTAGATCTGCCAGAGATGGGGATATATGCCACCAAAAGAAAGATGGCGATATCTGCCACCAGAGAGAACTGGGGGATATCTGTCATTAGAGAGTTGTGTAATATTGCCATCAGAGATATGTGAATTTCTGCATAGACAAAGATGTGGATATCTGCTACCAGAGAGATGGGGATATCTGCCATCAGAGATATGTGAATTCTGCCATAGACAAAGATGTGGATATCTGCTACCAGATAGATGGGGATATCTGCTACCAGAGAGATGGGGATATCTGCTACTAGACAGAGATGGGGATATCTGCCACCAGAGAGATGGGGATATCTGCTACCAGAGAAATGGGATCTGCTACTAGACAGAGATGGGGATATCTGCCACCAGAGAGATGGGGATATCTGCCACCAGAGAGATGGGGATATTTGCTACCAGAGAGATGGGGATATCTGCTCCAGACAGAGATGGTGATATCTGCTACCAGAGAGATGGGGATATCTGCTACCAGAAGAGATGGGGATATCTGCTACAGAGGGATGGGGATATCTGCCACAGACAGAGAGATGGAATCTGCTACCAGAGAGATGGGGATATCTGCTACAGACAGAGATGGTGATATCTGCTACCAGAGAGATGGGGATATCTGCTACCAGAGAGATGGGGATATCTGGCTACCAGAGGGATTGGGGATATCTGCCACAGACAGAGATGGGGATATCTGCTACCAGGGATGGGGATATCTGCTACCTAGAGAGATGGGGATATCTGCCACACAAAAAGATGGGGCATATCTGCTACCAGAGAGATGGGGATATCTGCCACAGACAGTGATGTGGATATCTGCTACCAGAGAGATGGGGAATCTGCTACAGAGAGATGGGGATATCTGCTACCAGAGAGATGTGGTATACTGCCACAGACAGAGATGGGGATATCTGCTACCAGGGATGGGCGATATCTGCTACCAGAGAGATGGGGATATCTGCCACAAACAAAAGATGGGGATATCTGCTACCAGAGAGATGGGGATATCTGCCACAGACAGTGATGTGGATATCTGCTACCAGAGAGATGGGGATATCTGCTACCAGAGAGAATGGGTGAATAATCTGCTACACAGAGAGATGTGGATATCTGCCACAGACAAAGATGGGGATATCTGCCACCAGAGAAAGATGTGGATATCTGCTACTAGAGAGAGATGGGGATAATTTGCCCACAGACAGAGATGGGGATAATCTGCCACAGACAGAGATGGGGATTTCTTGCATACCGGACAAGCATATCCGTCATTTTACCTGAGCTAGATATTTCCATCTCATTCCTAGTTCGAGATAAAATTCATGCGCGCACAAACATCCGGATATGCAGGAAACATGCAAAACTTTAGTAGCTGGCGGCGCCAATGCACAACAGGTCTCTGATGATATGCAAGAAAAAATAATCTATCTATCATTAGGTTCAAACAGGGAATTCAACCCTCGGTATAAGTGTTTCATCGGAACCTCGGCAGAGCTTTGGTTCCAATAAAAACACTTATACCTTGGGTTTGAATTCCCTACCTTCAACAGATACTCATTGAAAGATTCTTATAATCTGGCCACCAGAAAAAAATAGGGATATCTGCTGCCGGAGAGAAATTAGGGACCTATGCAACAAGACGGAGATGGAGATATCTGCAACCAGAGAGAAATGGGGGATATATGCAACCATAGAGAGATGGGGATATCTGCCATCAGAGATAAAAAATATCTGCCACCAGACAGAAATGGAGGATATCTGTCACTAGAGATATAATATCTGCCACCAGACAAAATGGTGACATCTCCCACCAAAGAGAGATGGGATATCTGCCACCAGAGAGATGGGTATACTGCTATCAGCAAGAGCTGGGGATATCTGCCAACAGAGATGGTGAGATCTGCCACCAGAGAGATGGGGATACCTGCTATCAGTAAGAGCTGGGGATATCTGCCCAACTGAGATGGTGCAGATCTGCCACCAGAGAGATGGGGATACCTGTTATCAGCAAGAGCAGGGGATATCTGCCAGCAGAGATGGTGAGATCTGCCACCAGAGAGATGGGGATACCTGCTATCAGCAAGAGCTGGGGATATCTGCCAACATAGATGGTGAGATCTGCCACCAGAGAGATGGGGATACCTGCTATCAGCAAGAGCTGGGGATATCTGCCAACAGAGATGGTGAGATCTGCCACCAGAGAGAGATGGGGATATCTATCACCAAAAATGAGATGGGCGATATCTGCCTCCAGATACAGTGATGGGTATGTATACACCCAGGGTAAGATAAGGATATCTGCTACCAGCTGAGAGAGATGGGGATATCTGCCACCAGACAGATAGGGATATATGCCATCAGAGAGTGGTGATATCTATCACCAGAGAGAGAAAGTGCAGGGGAAAGGTAGTGGAACCTTGTTAGATTTTTTAAGCATTTAATTACTGCCTATTTTTGATGCTGATGCATTCTTTTAAGTGGTTTTAGAAAGGCATTCTTTTAATAAGTGGTTTTGAAAATTGGGACATAAAAATGAAATGTTGATATATATGCCCCCCCCCCCCCCCCCCCCCCAACCACTGATTTGTCAACTGAACGAATCTTACAAAAAACTGTTGGCTAACATTCTATATAGCCATTTTACAATCGGTAAAAAGGAACACATTTTGAAATGATTTAAGGCTGAGCAAACTGTTTGCCGTTGGCTAGGAACTGAACCTTGCCAGGCAAAAATGAGAGACAACTCTTAGTTAGATATTAGAGAAAAAAGGTGTACAGGATTTCTCTACTCTTGCTAATGAATAATTCCTCTCATTCCTTTAATAGGCCTACAACATGTATCAAAACAGGAATTGGCAAGTTTTATTTTAGGATTCTGATTTATGGTTTTGATTTTCAAACTTTTTCTATGAACTGAATAATGGCGAGCGACATATTTGTTCTGAAGCAGCATTATTTATGCTTAAAATTTAAAAGATTTGTTTGTGTTTACGTCATTTTTCAGCCCATTTTAGGCTATGTATGACTGTCGACTTTCTGCGGCCACCACAACTTATTCCTGAGTAAAACCAGTACTGTATACCTCCTGCAATCTGTAAGAATTAGATTTAAAGGAAATAGACCGCTCAGCGACTTGAGATTATATTTAATACCCGGACAATTAAATGGGTAAACAAATAAAAACAATTAGATACTTCATGTTCAAAGCTTATGCACAATATCTGTCAATTACCTTAAGGACTAGAGCCGAGACACAGAATCACAGGTCCTCCTTTTCAGCAGCCTGCCGCCTCCTTCCAACGGTACGGAGATTTCATCCCGCCATTCTCACCAAAGTGGACAATGGTGTCCTTTAACTTTCCTTGACATTTGTGGGCATAGTCTTCAAGTTTCGTGACGTCTCACTCCCGTGTTCTCCGTCACGTCAAACACTCGAATATATCTCTTTGTGGCTTGCAACTATGAGCATATCTGCAATGAAAAATTAGCATCAAAAATAGTGACAATTGTTATGGTAATACTGTAGTAGTAGTAGTTTCTTACGAGAATAATTCTCTCCATGGATTAACGAATTTAGATATTCAACAAAAATTGAATTACGTGAAAAAAAATATCAAATGGAAATGTAATTAGGCCATAAAAAATTAATTACCTGGTTCTCAGGCCCGCCCACATGTCTTTTTTAGGTGCCGCATTGCCGATTTTATCTCAAAAGTAATAAAATAAAAATTGGAAATGCGCTACCGAAAGCAACTACCTCAGGGGAATCCCCTTGTGGGTAGACTGGTGCGCGGCCGACTATCTGCCGCTCTGCTCGCTAGCTTGTGAGTGTTGCAGTCGTACGGGTACCAATCTAGGAGTCAGACGTTTGAGACGCTTGGAACTAGTAGGTGCTACAGAACAGGCCGATTTATTCAAGCGTCTAATCGACAAAGTCTCACAACAACAAGCAATAGTTCATGCGTGATCTAATACAAATATACGGAATTATTGTGATTGAAAAAAAGCATAAGTCGGGAAAAAATTATAAGGTAATGATCGACAATAGAGATGAGCAGATCCAACTGGTTAATGCACATGTATTTCGAGATATTTTGCATCAATACATGTATTGGAATTAAAAAGTTTGGATAAAAAGAAAATCGCCCGCGTGTCTGTTGACCACTGTAAAATTGTAAAAAAAAAATGCGCCCGCCCGCATCTGTTCTTAGAAAAAGTGGCCTGAGAACCAGGTAATTAATTTTTTGTGGCCTTACGTTCAAACAAGTTATCAAAAACGCACCACAGTGACAAACAGCAATCTTAATTTTTAAATGTAGAAGTTATTATCTGCCCTTTGCCTGGAGAAACAAGGTCACACCCGCATTTGCTATGCCACGTCCAGTTGTACTACCCAATATAGAACTATGGTTATACGGTGGGGATCTAAATGTTTTCCAAGTTATGACACAGGGGCTATGTCCCAGGGGGTGGGGATGGACCCCATGACCAATGCTGGTTGGATGGTTGAAGTGGGGATCTCAAAAAGTTCCAAATTATAACCCAGGGCTATGTCCCCAGGGGTGGAGACTGACCCCAGGGCCAATGCTGTTTGGATGGCTGTATTCATCAATTCATAATACTTACTGTATTATATGGTTCTAGTGGAGGGATCTCAACAGTTTCCAAGTTATGAACCTGGGGTTATGTCCCCAGGGGTGCAGACAGATCCCTGGGCTATGCTGGGATCTCAATGGTTTCCAAGTTATGAACAAGGGGCTATGTCCCCCGGTGTAGGGATGAACCCCAGAGCCGATGCTGGTTGGATAGCTGTATCCGTCTGTTCATGCTCAGTAAGTGTATATTGAACTGTGGTTTCAGAGAAAATCTTTGTTTTTTCCCTATATAATTCTATGTAAAGCATGTGACCCCTGGGGTGGTGCCAAATTTGACCCCATAGTCTCGATCTGAATAAACTTGACAGAGGATCATAAGCTTATGGTACATGCAAAATATTAGACCTCTAGCTCATGTAGTTTCAGGGAAGATTTTCTTTTTAAGTAGCTATCCTGCCAACAACGGTCAAATTTTATAACATATGTACACCGTTTCTAAACCTACTAATGACTAGGTATATATATATAACTTACATATTTTGAGAATCCAAACTCTATAGGCACAATATAAATGGCTTTAACCAGCAAGGCCAAACCCCAAAATTGGAGCGTAGAATTAACGATTAAGAGTTACCAACTTGAACAGAATTTGAAAAGGAATTGAACATCTTTGCATACAACTTCGGCAAATCATGCATCAATCCATCCTCAAGATCTATATGACAAGACTTCAACTAACATTTATCATAACTTACCTCTATGTACATATTTCCATGAACTTCTGATAGTGATCGCCGAGGTAGACCGCTCCGTAAATGCAAACCATCACAGTTCTGGGAGACAACATGCATCAGCTGACAAAATATACACACAATGCTTTAATTCTTTACATAACATGATCATTTTTGTTAATTAACGAGCCATAGGAGTAATGTTAAGGTTACATATTGGGAAGAATTCCTATCATTCTATGGAACAGTCAGAAAAATGGCTGGCTGGAAAAGCAGACGGATAGTTACAGAGGATTTGCACACAGCAGCATACTTACATGTCCTTGTTCCTGAAGCTGCGTTATACACATGTGCGTCACTGTAGGTTCTGCATCACTGAGATCTTGAGGTCTGAAAGGATATACAATGATGATAAAACGTATGTATAAATGTGGTTTAATGTCGCTTTTAACAATCTTTGTCACATCACCTAGTGCTGCCACACTGGAATACAACGCCATAGACACACGAGACGATATCCCACCCAGTCATATTAGTCTGACATCGAGCTGACCAGTCCTAGAGCTACCCTATATAGGTTGAACATCAAACAAGAGAGCTGTTAATATCATTTGCATGATGCTTTTGGTATGTCACAGCTGGGGATTGACCCACGACCTCCTCCATGCGAGATGGATGCTCTATAATGAAAGCACATAGATCTATATTCTAACTGCAATTTACATGCTTGTACAAACACGACTTCACCCAAATTATAGAAGCTTTATACATAGGTATAAGTTTTAGCCATATGAGAAAGGTGGTTTCCTCATAAGAGATCTATCTTACATATGACGTCGTAACGTCTCATTGATGTTGTCCTATTCTGTCGTCAAATCAAATACAGTCATTGAAGGTACTTACTATTGTTTTATGCCTGTACTAAGTATCTGACCCCTTGGGTGAGATTTCCCTATCTCACATGGATAATCACAATGCCAAATGGATTCTTATAATAAATCTTCTTTTGGTTTGTACACAAACTGTTTAATACCACAACTAAACCTAAATGTTAAATTGTGCTAATGACAGATGACTACAACCTCTGGGTATTGCAAATGCTCTTGTGAATCCTAAAGATACTTTGTACCAACTATTGGCAGTGATTTCAAAATGCCAATCGTTCTGAGACTCCCGATCTTGTACATTTACCCTCCCCACCCACCACCCTACCCCACCCCAACCCTCTTCACCCCACCTTTCCCTAGCCACCTGGATCAGACCTCCCTTAAGGGCCTTACATTATTTCTGAGGAAGACCCTAAATCCAGATAAAAAAAATACTCCAGAACATCTACTGGTCGGAGAACACTTTCTGTCACTTATACAAACATAAACTAATGTTTCAGACAAATCTATGTATCCTGACAATTTTTACTCTACTGTCTATAAGGTTACCTGTTCCTGGAAATTTGACACCAAAGAATTTTTGCTTTATATAAATTATAGAAGTGGCATGTGACCTTTTTATAAATAGACTCATCCTGAAAAAAATATTTGTTTACAAGCCCAGTTTCTGTCATGTTTTTTAATGAGTGATGTACTCAGCTAGGTCATGAAACACTGAACTTTTATAAATTAAAAACATGTTTGCATATGTCTATTCAACAATTTCATTGTAAAAACTATATGTTTGCATTGTTCCATCATTCACCTCGTTCGCTATAACAATGGAACTGGTTACGTCAATGTAAATTTTCCATGACGTCAAATGCCGTCAGTTTTACAAAACAAGGGTAACTCGGTTTAAATCAAACAGATACAGGTCGTACGAGTTGCCTCTCTTTGGTTAAAATATATTATCACAGTATATTTTAACTGTGTCCGCTGAATTGTGATAAAAATACGACGTCATAACAGTGTTGATTTTTTATGTTAATTTATTATGCTGCAGTATGCACGCGCATCCCCAACGTGATATAAGGAAGTAAAAACAATTTTTGGAGAAATCCGTTTCGGTTTTATTTGCTGGTTTACATTTTAGTTGTTTCTTCTGTTTTCAATCTTCAGTGCTTTAGTAACATACTGTAAGTAATTTGCAGTGTAAAAACAGTTTTTAAATGAGAATGACGGAAACTGGACTTGGACGGAAACTGGCCCCTACCCAGTAAATGACTATTACTCACGTGAGTTGTTCCCCCTTCTGAAGAAGAGTCCAAACTCCCTGTGGTCCTCTGTAGTCGGGAATAGAGGCAGCCTGGGAAGTCATACAAAATACATGCAATAAAGTACAGATCTATGTATGAAACCATTAAGAAAACATTAAAAATACATATCATTGATACTGAAGGCATAGCAAAGAGACACAGATTCTGATTTTTTAACTGAGGCAAGTTTCTGAAATGATGCGATCATTTTCTCAAGATCTCATTTCGCACTTTTCAGAGATAGAACTTTTGAAAGACTACTGCTCTTGAGATATTAAGGGTCACACCTCAATCTTGATTTGTGTTAAAAATGGCGAAGTCCCGTTAGTTTTCCACATAAATTGCGTTTTTTTCCAATCATTAATATGAACTAATACAAATTCTTTTTGCATATTACTAACTGTTGATGACAGTATGCCAATAATATATTTAAACTTATGGTAGAACAATGAAGAAAACTGAAAACTCAAAATTTCAAGCAAGTCTGAAGTCAAATGATATTGGATGAATAAATTGTGATGCTAATGTTTGATAAAACTTTTATGATTGCCATGTGTCTCTTTAAAACAATTGTTCATGGGAATCTGGGGCCCGTTTCATTAAACATCTTACGATGTCTCAGATTTTAAAATCGTTCTTTATTTTCGCCTAGGCATTCAATGTAGACATTTATGTGCGCATGTAGCGCAGAAATATCAGATGTATAAAAAAACAAAATGAAATCACGTTTATTTTAAAAGTGTAATTTATAGTGAAGCATTTAAGAAATTGATTTACGATCAAAATGGTCATAAGTTGTTTCATAAAACGGGGCCCAGGTTCAGATAAGAAGATTCTCGCCCAAGGTGCAACTGTCTTGATCGAAACTAAGGCTCTGTCAAAGCCACTCTTATCAACAAGAGGTCAATGACCTTGAAGCACTACTGATAGGTTTTTGATAGCTAGATCAACATTCCTGTGAAGTTCCATGAAAATCTGTCAAGTAGTTTCAGAGGATAGTCGCTACAAGTTTTTACTATTTAACTATATGTAAACAAAAATGAACGTGGCAGTCATGTCTAATGTCGAATCAAAATAGTTTTCGACAGGGACCAACATCATGTCATGCTGATTATTTAAAAAAAGTCCCATATCAAATATCACTTGTAGTTTTCAAGAAGTAGTCGCTGCAAATCTGTTTTTTTTTTAATCTATTTTTAGCTGTGGCAGCCATATTGAATTTCCAGCCGACCTAAAATTTTGCTCGGATCAACAAGATATCAAGAGCAATATTCCTGTGAAGTTTCATGAAAATCCGTCAAGTAGTTTCAGTGGAGTAGTCGCTACACGCTTTAACTATATAACTCTATGTAAACAAAGATGGCTTAATGTTGAATCAAAATTATTTTCAACAATAATCAACCTCATGTCATGCTGATTGTTTTAGAAAAAGTCCCATATCAATATCACTTATAGTTTTCAGGAAGTAGTCGCTACAAATTATTTATTTTTAATCTATTTTTAGCCGTGGTGGCCATCTTGAATTTCCGGCCTAAAATTTTGCTAGGATCAACTAGAAATCAAGAGCAACATTCCTGTGAAGTTTCATGAAAATCCGTCATGTAGTTTCAGAGGAGTAGTCTCTACAAGTTTTTACTACATAACTATGTAAACAAAGATGGCCGCTGTTTAACGTTGAATCAAAACTTATAGTTTTCAAGAAGTCGTCATTACAAACTTGTTTTTTAAAAATCTATTTTTAGCTTTTGTGGCCATCTTTATTTTACATCAAACATGAATTTTATCTAGGATCAACTGGACATCATGGGCAACATTTCTGTAAAGTTTCATGAAAATCCATCCAGTAGTTTCAGAGTAGTCGCTACAAAAAAAGTTTACGGACGGGCGGACGAAGGACACCGCACCACGGCATAAGCACTGTTGATCTTCGATCAGTAGAGCTAAAAACAGTTTAAACCGAGGGTTGGAATTTCTTTATCTGAACCAGATACATGATCATGTACCATTTCTCTGGCATAATACCATTGACCTTTTGTGTGTTAACTCACCATTAATGTTTGTACACTTGGTTATGTCATGCAATTCTCAAACATGGATGTATCTAATGTTACTTGAGCATGTGATTTTTGCCTTGTACCCATGGGTAAGATAAGATTTTCTAGAACCAGAAGTGAGTATATTCTTATCTAGTATATACAAGCAAGAACATTTTCCAAGTTGAATTTCTGATAAATTAGTACAAGTTCCGATCTTTATACAAACGTTTACTTACAGTACTGATGCCTGCACCTGTATATATCACAGTCTTCTTGGATTTCTGTATCAGCCTGGCCAACTCCTCACATTTTGCCTGCAGCACATCCTCACTCTCCTCCGTCTGAAACAAGTACGGCATATTGGTTTCAGAGAATGGTCACTGATATCTAAAGGTTCAGATGTACAGAATGGAAGCAGGTGTTTCTGTCCGTCAAAACCAAAATACCAATTAATTAAAAAAATATACTGAACCAAACAGCTAACACACCAGTAGACAATACCTTTAATGTATGAATTTATTATATGCCGACTGGTACCGTTGGATGATTTTTTTAAATTTGCAGTCGTTACTGACAAGATATTTGTCTCGTTCAGCATGAAATTTGTTTTGATTTATTGATTGTTATTATTGAGATATTGAAGGTATCGTTTACTGGTGTGTTTGGTTCAGTATATATAAAAAAAACAATTGACAAGAAATTCATGATTCTGCAATTACATTTTTATTTTATTTTTACATGAGTTAAATATAAATAACTGACTTATCAATCTGTACTTTATTTCTTAAACCACCAGTTAAATATTATAATTATATCTTGCACAATACAGTCTTAGGACTAGTCTAATGTTTTCCAACAAACCTCGAGCACTCGCTGTTCAGACAAGCGTCGCCTTTCCTTATTCTTGCCAATTCTCTCCACAATCTCCAGATGCTGTGCCAAATGTTCCCTGTCCTCCTCCGTTCTCTCCTTCTCACACTTCTTTAAAATTCTTGATACCTGGAAACAATAGACAAACATTAAGGCTCTGATAAACCATAGGGTATTCTTGATGACTAGATACAATAAACAAACATTAAGGTTCTGATAAACCATAGGGTATTCTTGATGACTAGATACAATAAACAAACATTAAGGCTCTGATAAACCATAGGGTATTCTTGATGACTAGATACAATAAACAAACATTAAGGCTCTGATAAACCATAGGGTATTCTTGATGACTAGATACAATAAACAAACATTAAGGTTCTGATAAACCATAGGGTATTCTTGATGACTAGATACAATAAACAAACATTAAGGTTCTGATAAACCACAGGGTATTTTTAATGACTAGAAACAATAGACAAATATTAAGGTTCTGATAAACCACAGGGTATTCGTGATGACTAGAAAAAACAGACAAACATTATATTAAAGGTTCTGATAAAACAGTGGGTATTCTCGATGACTAGAAACAACACGGTTCGACACTAATGCAGGTCCGCTGGCCCGAGGCTACATGTTTTTTGGAAGGACCACCACTTTCCTAAAGATTGGTGGCCCATCGGGCCTGCTATTTTAAATTATGGACATTTTAAAAATATACATTATGTGTATCCATCCATGTACATCTAGCAGGATTGTACATATATATAGGAGCATCAAGCATCATGATTGACTTTGTGTAACGGGTTTTCGCGTTCTTTAAAAGCGTGGAAAATTCTCAAAAACACCTCTCTGCTACCAAAATAACAAAAGACATAGCTGAAAAACGTCAAACCCAAAGCATCTACGACACCATGCTAAGGATCTAGCAACACTACAAAACAACTATAAAGCATATAAATTGTTGATAATATAATGTAAACATAGATCACAGAACAACACTGTATTTATATATGCATTTTTATTTTATTGTAATGTTTCGGTAAGTATAGCTGTACATGAGAAGGACCACCTATCAGTCAGAATGACCACCAGTTTTCAAAGGCAGGAAGTCCTGCAGGCTTCCTACTTATAAAAGTTAGTGTCGAACCCTGAACAATAGACAAACATGTTAAGGTCTAGAAATAATGGACAAACATTAAGGTTCTGATAAATCATATGGAAGTCTTGAACATACGTTTTAACAAATACCATAAAATACACTTTTAAACTAATTTTTACAACTAAACTAATTTCAGGTGAGACTACAAGAATGAGAGAAACATTTTTTTAACAACATTGTATATGCATGCTTTTTTAATTTTCTTGTTTTCTTTATATTTAATAATTAGAAATTTGAATAACACTTATGGTAAACATTTAATATCTGACACTATTATTCAGATACCTATTTTCATTTTCCAAACGCCTGAAAAATAAATATTAAAGAAGTAAAATTATTAATCAACTTCACGCTGTCTACTTCCGTTTTCTCTATCCGATCACCTTTAACAAACATCCATTTTTCACATCTATATATATAGTCATAGTGTATTTCAAGTCATATCCACCTTTTTAATTACCAACATCATTAATAAAGACTTTAAAAGCATGCTGCTAATCCTTTGATTAGATCAATTAAACCACCGTATTGGTCTGCCGAACAAACTTTTCCTCAGGCAATGATTGAGGTGTCAAAATTATAAACACAAACATTTGTGTGACAGTCGCGTGATAAACAGATTCACAATGCCATGGGGCCGGGAGGAGGGTTTGAATGCCATGTGATTCTATCTCACGTCAGGTTTTGTAAAATTCCCCTCGCCTGTTTGCCCAACACAACAAATTCAAAATAACAATACTGAAAATAAGGGCAAGTTGCTTTTTGGAACATGTTACACCCCTGCATGTCGTGAGGTATCACATGTATGTATGCTATAATCTTCACCATACACATAGTTGATGCCGTTGACATTTTGCACAGCGACGTTCCTAATAATCAACATTTTATATGTTTATTTTTACAATGACATGCAATTGTTGATTACAGTGCTCACGCTACCATACGCCATGATCGCCATTTGCGATTATTTTATAATACTGTCGATTATTTTAAAGAAATGTCGACAAGAATGGCGATTTTTTTTATTTTTTTTTTTAATTTTTCGTATTTAATTGTCTGTTTGACACCACAAGTAATAAATGTCCGCAATAAACATTACATGGCACTTAGTTGTCGGATAATCGGCATTGTTGATACACGCAGACATCATGTGATTAATGGACCGAATAGACAATCAGATATGCTGTTATTTGTTATCTTCGGCAATTGACCAATCATACAATCCGTTACGCATCCAACATTAGGTACAATTTCCTGTTTGTTTTTCTGTACACAAACTACGAAGAGATGAAATTAATTTGTGATAGCCGACAAAGGCTGCTAATTGCACACACTATTATGAATATAGGCGCTACTTTCACCTGCATTAATAGCTATCCCATTATGATCCCGATAGGTAGCAAACTCCCATGTGTATTGTGAACTGTGAAAACATTTGCAATAAAGTAATTAAAACATTGAAACAATAATAAGTTTGAATATTGTGCCTGGCTTTGTGTCGGCAGTTTCAGTTTGTCACAACTTTGAGATCGACAATTAATGACATAAAACTACATTATCCTACTATTAGGATTGTGTTTTCTTTCCCATTTGATAAGAAAGACCATTTTTGGCATTCAAAACACATTAATGCATGAAAAAAGTTTGTAATTAATATTTCGATTGAATGTTTGAAATTTTTGGGCAGTAAGTGCGGTGTCATAGTACTTAGGATGGTACATAATTTCGGATTTTTTTTACATAATCGAATAAGAAAAACTTTCCTTTACAATTACATGTTGGTGGAAAGAAAAACGATATATGGATGAATAAATACAGATACATAAAGTATATTTCTATTCGTTATTTAATCCATCATTTTTTCTTTTATCAATGTGTAAGGAGTTCCTGGAATCCTACTTTGAAATGAATTCTAGTCTAGGCTCCTACTTCTTTCACTTGGAGAAAGTGGTGACCAGAGGAGGCCCTGATAGTCTAAAAAAACTGACTGAAAATTTGGCTCTTACGACTGACCAAATTTTCTTACGCATTAAAGTTGGCTATTATTTTCTTAACTAAAAAATGTGTGGTGAGCACTGGATTATATCGACGTAGTAGTTAACAGTGGCTAATTAACAGTTAATCCGAGCCTTCTCTGACCTTACCAGCCCTTTTTACGATTTTTCATATTTCAAGTATGGTCAGAGGAACTCCTATAGTTAAAACACGGGGATCGCTTCACCCTCGCGGGAGAGGAGCTACCCTCTTAGTTTTAAATCAATATTCACTGGATTAACATTTCAAGCATATAAACCGATTATCAATATATTTATTTACCTATCTGAACCGAAATATTTGTTTTATTAACTTTAATAAAGTTGTAACGACCAACCTTTTCACTCGAAGTTAAAAAATATTAACTTTTCAATATTTGTTATTCATAACTTTCACATGACATCATCAAAATAATTTGACCAATCAGTGATCAATCAAATAAAAGACCTCCACATTCTGGTAGGGGGTCAACTCGGTGTTTATCGTTGGTGCTCAACTGACTTTAGCCCTTTATAAAACTAGTTTGTAGTGATAATTATATTGAAAGCTTTGTTTTTTGTGCACATATATGTATCTTCTTTTGGTGTGGTCTGTTTTTAAACAAGAGGTCAATGACCTTGAAGCTCTACTGATTGATTTTGATTTCAGGAAGTAGTCGCTACAGACTTGTTTTTTGAAAATCTATTTTTAACCGTGGCGGCCATCTTGAATTTCCGGCCGACCTGAAATTTTGCTAAGATCAATAAGACATTAAGAGCAACATTCCTGTGAAGTTTCATGAAAATCCGTCAGGTAGTTTCAAAGAAGTAGTCGCGACAAGTTTTCATTATATAACTCTATGTAAACAAAGCAGCCATGTTTAAGGTCAAATCAAAACGATTTTCGACAAGGACCAACATCATGTCATACTGATCATTTTAGAAAAAGTCCCATATCAATATCTCTTATTGTTTTGAAGAAGTAGTCGCTACAAACTTATTTATTTTAAATCTATTTTTAGCTGTGGCGGCCATCTTGAATTTCCGGCCGACCTGAAATTTTTCTAGGATCAACTAGACATCAAGAGCAACATTCCTGTGAAGTTTCATGAACATCCGTCAAGTAGTTTCAGAGGAGTAGTCGCTACAAGTTTTTACTATATAACTCTATGTAACCAAAGATGGCCACTGGCAGCCATGTTTAACGTCGAATCAAAATAAATTTCCACAAGGATCTACATCATGTCATGCTGATCATTTTAGAAAAAGTCCCATATCAATATCACTTATAGTTTTCAAGAAGTAGCCGCTACAAACTTATTTTTTAAAAATCTCTTTTTAGCTGTGACGGCCATCTTGAATTTCCGGCCGACCTGAAATTTTGATAGGATCAATTAGACATCAAGAGCAACATTCCTGTAAAGTTTCATGACAATCCGCCAAGTAGTTTCAGAGGAGTAGTCGCTACAAGTTTTTACTATATAACTCTATGTAAACAAAGATGGCCACTGGCAGCCATGTTTAACGTTGAATCAAAACGATTTTTGACTAGGATCAACATCATGTAATGCTGATCATTTTAGAAAAAGTCCCATATCAATATCACTTATAGTTTTCAAGAAGTAGTCGCTACAAACTTATTTTTTAAAAATCTATTTTTAGCTGTGACGGCCATCTTGAATTTCCGGCCGACCTGAAATTTTTCTAGGATCAATTAGACATCAAGAGCAACATTCCTGTAAAGTTTCATGACAATCCGCCAAGTAGTTTCAGAGAAGTGGTCGCTACAAGTTTTTACTATATAACTCTATGTAAACAAAGATGGCCGCTGGCAGCCATGTTTAACGTTGAATCAAAACGATTTTTGACTAGGATCAACATCATGTCATGCTGATCATTTTAGAAAAAGTCCCATATCAAAATCACTTATAGTTTTCAAGAAGAAGTCGCTACAAACTTGTATTTTAAAACTCTATTTTTAGCTTTGGCGGCCATCTTGGATTTCACATCAATATGAATTTTTGCTAGGATCAACTAGACTTTATGGGCAACATTTCTGTAAAGTTTCATGAATATCCATCCAGTAGTTTCAGCTGTGAAGTCGCTACAAATAAAAGTTTACGGACAGACGGACGGACGGACGCCGCACCACGGCATAAGCTCTGCTGATCTCTGATCAGAAGAGCTAAAAACAAATATGAATACATTTAATTTAAATCATGGTCTAATGTTTTCATTTTTCATATAGAGTTTGAGGATAAAGTCCGAGTAAACCCCTTTATTTTCACCTACTTAATATCTCAACCTACCGGAAGTTGACCAGATGTGAAAGTTATGAATTATTCAGGTCAAATGTCACGTGATCGTGACCGGTGCGCCGATAAATATTTCCAAAATTCAAACAATTTCAAATTGCGACCAACTTTTCCTTTTGGCCCTAGCAATTCTCTAAATAACATCCAATTGTTTATCTTTAAAAGTTAGACCCTAATTATGCTCCCCGAAGAGTTTGTTCCACTCCAAAAATCTCCCGATGCTGTCTGTTGATAGTGCTCTTATTTGATGATGGGAATATGAATGCCTTCACCTCTCATGAGAATATCACGGGCATTTAATTAATATGCAAAATGACAATATGGCGGATATAGTAAATAAAAGTGGACTTTAAAACATAAATGTTTTATTGTGTCACTACCATAAATAAAGGTGCAGTTTTATCATTGCAACTTGGTATAATAAACATTAATTGATCGATATGCTGAGCTAAATTATCGTAATAAATCAACCCGACACCGCAAACATCGTTGAAAATGTAGGACTGTTGTGTTTTTAGAAATCCCCGCTTTTTCACTATAGGAGTTCCTCTGACCCTATAAAGCCGCAAAAATAAATAAATTAAAAAAAGGCTTTTTTTAGTGAAAGAGACGGCTCAGATTAATTAACAGTGTGTGACTTTTTGTTGACCCCATGTGTAAATCAGTTTTCTAGCACTCATGTACAACTAAAATGCAGCTACTGATCCTCCGTGATGAGACAGTCTTAGTTAGATATAAGATGGGTTTACTAAGGTGGGTGTTGGGAAAGTTGCACAGAACTAAAAGTCATGCAAAAAATAATGTAAACATAAACGTGAAATAGCGGTCTTCAAGTTTCAATACAACAACCGAAAACGGAATAGAAAATCAGTCAAAAACCTTTTTAGAATTGTTTCTAGACTCCTGCTTAGATAGATATTCTGACAATATGAGCAATTTCTTTGCTCTTCTTGCAGAAACCGGAGATTTAATCGTATCAAGTTTGGACCCATCTTTTTTTTCTTTGTCGGACATTTTGTTTCGGAAATATTTAGAACAATGAAAATGTAAATATTTCTCATTTTAATTATTATCCACAAATACTTAAATGCTAAGATTTTGTAATAAAAGCACATTTTTAAAAGATCTCAATTGGTAATTACAATTTATTGTGTATGCTATCGCCAAAGAAACCGGTTTTAACTGAACCGGAACCGACCATTTTATTATGCATCTAAGCGACCCAAAATCTTGCATGTCAAATTTTGTAAACAAAAAGTAACATTGAACAAATTGGCTATATTACAGCCCAAAATGCTGAAACTCGGAACTATTGTATCTGCCAAGTTTTTGGCTGATTCTCTTGCAAAATTTCCGAAGAACATAAGAGTGTTGGATGCCACTTGGTTTCTTCCAAACTCAGGAAAAAGTGGCTCTGAAAATTATAAGAAAGGTCACATTCCTGGAGCCTTGTATTTTAACATTGATGACTGTGTTACAAAGTCAGACTATGAACACATGTTGCCATCTGCATCAAGATTTGAAGAATATGTCGGAAGTCTCGGCATAGACAATGACACCCATGTGGTTTTGTATAACGACCATCCCGACTTTGCTATATTTTCTGCTCCTAGGGTCTGGTTTACTTTTCGTGTTTTTGGTCATAACACGGTGTCAATTCTTAACGGAGGTTTCAAGACATGGAAGGATGAAATGTTTGTGTTGGCAACTGGAGAAGAAAAAGCCCCCCAAAAATCCTTTAATGCCGTTTTTAATCCAAACCTGGTGAAATCTTACGAAGATGTGTTGGCGAATACGAAAAGCAAACATTTCCAATTGATAGATGCAAGATCTGCAGGAAGATTCCAAGGTTTAGAGCCTGAACCAAGACCTGGTTAGTACAATATAAAAAAGAATAATGCTTAAGCGATATTTGTAAGATTGTAACTAAATCTAAATGCTTATACCTAGTTCCATTTATTTGACATCTGGGTTGATTTTTTTTCATATGGACGTTTATAGATGCACCCGGTGACAAGACGTCGCATATCAAAAATCATCTCATCATCCGTAGAAGTGTATTTTATGCACTAATTAAGACCTAGTTTCTGTAGTCATATCAAACAACAAAATTTAATGTTTTTAAAAAATGATATTATTTCTTTAAAAGCGTATTGACTGATATTTCGGAGAAACTCCACATATTTGGGCTGACCTGGGGTGATAATTGAAATATAAAGCCCTGGGCTGACTGATGGTAAGAGAGTGCTTATAAATAAACAATTTTAAAGCATGCATGGGGCGATTATTGAGACAGGGATGCTTATAGATGATCCAGTTTGGTTACAAATGGTTAGCCTACTTGCCTAACATCTCAGAGCTCCCAGGTTTGATTTCCAGTGGGGTCACATTCAGGATTTTTCAAAGGCAAGTACGTGAGAGTATGCCATCCTTTGGAGGAGATGTAAAGCTGTTAGTCCAGCGTGCAGGGAGAGTAATACCATGTTAAAGATCTCACTGAACCTTTGTGTTAATCAGCGATTCACGTAAACCTTCCCTGGAAACAGGGCTACTCATAATAGGATTTTTCGATTATCAACATAAATTCTTTTATTGTAACAGTGGTCGAAATTAACACTAGTGAAAAACTAGTAAAAATTAATTTGGGCTAGTAAAAATCTAGAAATTTTATATAGTCAGGCTTATGAAAATTGTAATAGTCCAGATGATTATATAATAATTTGGGCTAGTGAACTGAAATCCTAATTTCTTTGTTTGTTGTAGTGGGGTGGATAATTTACGTGAGTTTGTGGCCACCCTTGCTGCACAGATTGTGGCCTTCCTGTTTTTTTGTTAATTTTTCGACTGAGTAATTTATCCTGTCTTTTTCAATGGGACGATTAGTCAGCTAGTTGTTTCTAAATACGGGGGACTAAAATCACAATTATAAGCATGTATCTCGGTATTTTATATAAAAAAAAAATACGTAAATATTGAGAGTGTATAATTTTTGTTGTTGTATTGAGCGCTGCTAAAAGTAGCCGGTCAGCTAACTAAAGTAGGAGGGTAGTTGATAGTGCTTCCTTTTGTTGTTGTATTGTGCGCTGCTAAAAGTTGCCGGTCAGCTACCCAAAGTAGGAGGGTAGTTTATAGTGCTTCATTTTGTTGTTGTATTGTGCGCTGCTAAAAGTAGCCGGTCAGCTAACCAAAGTAGGAGGGTAGTTTATAGTGCTTCCTTTTGTTGTTGTATTGTGCGCTGCTAAAAGTAGACTGTCAGCTAACCAAAGTAGGAGGGTAGTTTATAGTGCTTCCTTTTGTTGTTGTATTGTGCGCTGCTAAAAGTAGCCGCTCAGCTAACCAAAGTAGGATTGTAGTTTATAGTGCTTCCTTTTGTTGTTGTATTGTGCGCTGCTAAAAGTAGCCAGTCAGCTGACCAAAGTAGGAGGGTAGTTTATAGTGCTTCCTTTTGTTATTGTATTGAACGCTGCTAAAAGTTGCCGGTCAGCTAACCAAAGTAGGAGGGTAGTTTATAGTGCTTCCTTTTGTTGTTGTATTGTGCGCTGCTAAAAGTAGCCAGTCAGCTAACCAAAGTAGGAGGGTAGTTTATAGTGCTTCCTTTTGTTGTATTGTGCGCTGCTAAAAGTTGCCGATCAGCTTACCAAAGTAGGAGGGTAATTTATAGTGCTTCCTTTTGTTGAATGTATTGTGCGCTGCTAAAAGTAGCCGGTAAGCTAACCAAAGTAGGAGGGTAGTTTATAGTGCTTCCTTTTGTTGTTGTATTGTGCGCTGCTAAAAGTAGCTGGTCAGCTGACCAAAGTAGGAGGGGAGTTTATAGTGCTTCCTTTTGTTATGAGCGCTGCTAAAAGTAGCTGGTCAGCTAACCAAAGTAGGAGGGTAGTTTATAGTGCTTCCTTTTGTTGTTGTATTGTGCGCTGCTAAAAGTTGCGGGTCAGCTAACCAAAGTAGGAGGGTAGTTTATAGTGTTTCCTTTTGTTGTTGTATTGTGCACTGCTAAAAGTTGCGGGTCAGCTAACCAAAGTAGGAGGGTAGTTTATAGTGCTTCCTTTTGTTGTTGTATTGTGCGCTGCTAAAAGTTGCGGGTCAGCTAACAAAAGTAGGAGGGTAGTTTATAGTGCTTCCTTTTGTTGTTGTATTGTGCGCTGCTAAAAGCAGCCGGTCAGCTAACCAAAGTAGGAGGGTAGTTTATAGTGCTCCCTTTTGTTGTTGTATTGTGCACTGCTAAAAGTAGCTGGTCAGCTGACCAAAGTAGGAGGGTAGTTTATAGTGCTTCCTTTTGTTGTTGTATTGTGCGTTGCTAAAAGTAGCCGGTCAGCTGACCAAAGTAAGAGGGTAGTTTATAGTGCTTCCTTTTGTTGTTGTATTGTGCGCTGCTAAGGGGAGACTCCTTAGTTTCGAATGAATGTCCATGGGGAATTTCTTATAAAACAGAAATCTAAGAGATTAAAAGCCATGTACAGGCTAGACAATAAAAAAGAAATCCACAAATGTGGTGTTTTTGACTTAGTATGACATAATAGTTAATTTTGATGTAAATAAAGTTTTTGTACTGTGACCGGTATAGAGTCTGTAAACAGAAACTAGTAACTGGTGGCTATGTTGTAAATGGTAGCTTTACTTGATCAATACCTTCATCTCTCCATTCGACATAAAATTACGGGAAAAAAAGCCGGATAAGGTATGTAGAAATAGCATTTTTATGACAATTTGGAGTGTTTGTCATTCAATTATGGATGTGTTATATCTCAAATAAGGGACAGGTATATGCTGCCGTGTCTCTATAAATGTCATGTTTTCCTTTTTTTTGAGTGCTAAGTGGGTGGGGTAAATGAATTGTATTTGTAGGCAGAGAAACTGACTTTGTTGCTTTCTAGCATGTATTTGCTATATTTTGAGAGGAAATTATATGGTCTTTCAGGAATAGGGCATGTTTGTTAGTTCTGAAAAATAGAATTCAAGTTATTTAACCTAATTAGTGTACATGTCTGAAAATAGTCTGAATTTCAAAGAAAACTGTAGATTCCAACCTAAAAGTTGCCGGTCAGCTAACCAAAGTAGGAGGGTAGTTTATAATGCTTCTTTTTGTTGTTGTATTGTGCGCTGCTAAAAGTTGCCGGTCAGCTAACCAAAGTAGGAGGGTAGTTTATAATGCTTCTTTTTGTTGTTGTATTGTGCGCTGCTAAAAGTTGCCGGTCAGCTAACCAAAGTAGGAGGGTAGTTTATAATGCTTCTTTTTGTTGTTGTATTGTGCGCTGCTAAAAGTAGCCGGTCAGCTGACCAAAGTAGGAGGGTAGTTTATAGTGCTTCCTTTTGTTGTTGTATTGTGCGCTGCTAAAAGTTGCCGGTCAGCTAACCAAAGTAGGAGGGTAGTTTATAGTGCTTCCTTTTGTTGTTGTATTGTGCGCTGCTAAAAGTAGCCGGTCAGCTAACCAAAGTAGGAGGGTAGTTTATAGTGCTCCCTTTTGTTGTTGTATTGTGCACTGCTAAAAGTAGCTGGTCAGCTGACCAAAGTAGGAGGGTAGTTTATAGTGCTTTCTTTTGTTGTTGTATTGTGCGCTGCTAAAAGTAGTCGGTCAGCTAACCAAAGTAGGAGGGTAGTTTATAATGCTTCTTTTTGTTGTTGTATTGTGCGCTGCTAAAAGTAGCCGGTCAGCTGACCAAAGTAGGAGGGTAGTTTATAGTGCTTCCTTTTGTTGTTGTATTGTGCGCTGCTAAAAGTAGCCGGTCAGCTAACCAAAGTAGGAGGGTAGTTTATAGTGCTTCCTTTTGTTGTTGTATTGTGCGCTGCTAAAAGTAGCCGGTCAGATGACCAAAGTAGGAGGGTAGTTTATAGTGCTTCCTTTTGTTGTTGTATTGTGTGCTGCTAAAAGTTGCCGGTCAGCTGACCAAAGTAGGAGGGTAGTTTATAGTGCTTCCTTTTGTTGTTGTATTTTGCGCTGCTAAAAGTTGCCGGTCAGCTGACCAAAGTAGGAGGGTAAATCACTCACCTACCGGCTATAAAGGAAAGCCATGTGTTGTTGTTTAATGCTGCTACTCAAACAAGTGTGTAGCACTATATATAGATAAATAAACTAAAAATAGTATCAGTATACAGAGTTTGACATTAACAGTTGTCCCCTTGTCCTGTGCCATGTAGATTCTACTGGGGACAAGTTAATTGTCCCAGGTGACCTGTCCTACGGACAACTAAATTTTATAACAAGAAATTAATTTTACATCTTTAAAACTTGTGACTGAAAAAACATTGGTGAGCACATCGTAAATGACAAATAAAAACCATCTTGTTTTCATTGGTGGAATGCAACTGAGGGAATGTAATGTCACTTTCATGATTGATCTTGTTTTTTGTATCATTTTTACATGAAGTGCCCGGACAAGTAAATTTGACTGGGGGCAAGTAAATTGTGTAAGTAACTTGCCTATATAAAAAAAAGTTAATTTCAAACCCTGGTATATAATTATGTCATGTTAGTAAATATAATCAAGATATGTTGTGCTACATGTATATTTTAAATTTTAGATGCAAAACCTGGTCATATACCTGGAGCCATCAATATGCCATTCACTTCTATACAAGGACCCTACTCAAGTCCTTCTGGTGGGGCAGGATTGAAACATGGAAGTATTAAATCAGCTGAGGAGATACGTAAAGTGTTTGATGATCTTGGAGTTGATTTAAATAAACCTCTAACTGCCACCTGCGGAACAGGTAAGGACATTTTGGCTTGCACTTACGAGTGTCAGCTTGTGTATAGACTTCAGTTTTTATTCTCGATACAAAGGTACCTTTCTCAGAAGTGGAATTCTCAAAGACACTGGACCAGGTTAATCTGGATTTAATAGACAGTGTAACAGGCATACTTGCGCTTCTCTGCTGTGAATGCCTACTGGTGTTCTGCCAACATATGTCTGATCATGAGAAACTATACTGCCAAATTTTACTACAAAACCGTTCTTCCAAAATAGCCATGTGTTGAGGTCACAGGGTTCAACAAATCTTGAATTTTCGTGGACAGGGCTACCAGAAATTGAACTTGGTAGCCCGGAATGCGTGAGGCAGTCTCATTATGGCTCCCCCACACAAAGTGTGGTAGGGGAGTCATATTGTTTTTGTGCTTTCTGTCTGTCTGTCTGCGTGTCTGTAGGTCTGTGTCTCAAACGATGTCCGATCAATAACTAGAGAATGGTTGGACCTAGGGTCCTCAAACTTGGAAGGATGGTTGGTCATGACAAGTAGATGACCCCTATTGATTTTGGGGTCACTAGGTCAAAGGTCAATGTTGCGGTGACATTGACTATCAAAACGATGTCCGATCAATAACTAGAGAATGGTTGGACCTAGGGTCTTCAAACTTGGAAGGATGGTTGGTCATGACAAGTAGATGACCCCTATTGATTTTGGGGTCACTAGGTCAAAGGTCAATGTTGTGGTGACATTGACTATCAAAACGATGTCCGATCAATAACTAGAGAATGGTTGGACCTAGGGTCCTTAAACTTGGAAGGATGGTTGGTCATGACAAGTAGATGACCCCTATTGATTTTGGGGTCACTAAGTCAAAGGTCAATGTTGCGGTGACATTGACTATCAAAACGATGTCCGATCAATAACTAGAGAATGGTTGGACCTAGGGTCCTCAAACTTGGAAGGATGGTTGGTCATGACAAGCAGATGACCTCTATTGATTTTGGGGTAACTAGGTCAAAGGTCAAGGTTGCGGTGACATTGACTATCAAAACGATGTCCGATCAATAACTAGAGAATGGTTGGACCTAGGGTCCTCAAACTTGGAAGGATGGTTGGTCATGACAAGTAGATGACCCCTATTGATTTTGGGGTCACTAGGTCAAAAGTCAAGGCCGTAGGTCTGTCTGTGTCACAAACGATGTCCGATCAATAACTAGAGAACGGTTGGACCTACGGTCCTCAAACTTGGAAGGCTGGTTGGTCATGACAAGTAGATGACCCCTATTGATTTTGGGGTCACTAGGTCAAAGGTCAAGGCCGTAGGTCTGTCTGTGTCACAAATGATGTCCGATCAATAACTAGAGAATGGTTGGACCTACGGTCCTCAATCTTGGAAGGATGGTTGGTCATGACAAGTATATGACCCCTATTGATTTTGGGGTCACTAGGTCAAAGGTCAAGGTCGCGGTGACCTTGACTATCAAAACGATGTCTGATCAATATCTAGAGAACGGTTGGACCTAGGGTCCTCAAACTTGGAACGACCGTTAGTCATGACAAGTAGAGGGGTCACTAGGTGAAAGGTCAAGGTCGTAGTGACCTTGACTATTAATACGATGTCCGATCAATAACTAGAGAACGGTTGGACCTAGGGTCCTCAAACTTGGAAGGATGGTTGGTCATGACAAGTAGATGACCCTATTGATTTTGGGGTCAAAGGTCAAGGTTGCGGTGAAACGATGTCCAATCAATAACTAGAGAATGGTTGGACCTAGGGTCCTCAAACTTGGAAGGATGGTTGGTCATGACCAGTAGATGACCCTATTATGGGGTCACTAGGTCAAAGGTCAAGGTTGCGGTGAAACTATGTCCGATCAATAACTAGAGAATGGTTGGACCTAGGGTCCTCAAACTTGGAAGGATGGTTGGTCATGACCAGTAGATGACCCCTATTGATTTTTTATTTTTTTTAATTTAGATTTTTTTTTAATTTTTTTTAAATATTTTTTTTTTTTTAAATATTTTTTAATTTTAATTTTTTGTTTAATTTTTTTTTATTAATTTTTTTTTTTTCTTATTTTTTTGATTTTTTTTTAATTTTTTTTTTTTTTAATTTTTGCATAAGAAGTTTTAGGGTCGGCCCTTTAAAAAAATAGGGTCGGTCGGGTTACTTGAACCACACATATTTTTTTATGTGGCCTTACTGATACAGATAGTAGATACAGTCACAGGGATATTGAATATCAAAACGATCTCAGATCAATAAAGAACAGTTGGACCTAGAGTCGTCAATTATGTCTGTTCGGGCGAGTGGGGAAGCCATACGTTTTTGTCCCATGGACAATAACAATTTCTAGTTCTTCTTTGGGTTAGTAGTGGGGTATTTTGAGTTTTTAAGTAATTATTCGAGTTATCTGGTGAACGAAACCACTCTTCCATTGTGGACGTGCGGATTTAAATCTTATCTTGATTAACTCGCTGTAAAAAGTGTGTTGACTAGAGCTAAAATCTGGTTTTGACTGGCTACCACACATGCAAATTTGTAGTAGCCCGACTGACTCTCGATAGAAATCTCTGGTAGCCTGGATATCAACTTTTGGTAGCCCGCGGGCTCAGGGCAAGTGATTTGTCGGACCCTGGGTCATAACATAATGCATGCAATGTGTATGTGTTGATTACAAGTATGGATTTGTTTACAGATTCTTAAAATCAACGTAATTTAATATGCATAAAATGAATTAAGAGTTGGTAACTCATAATTCTACGCTTTGGCAACAGATGTCAACCTGTAAGTTTGGAGAGCACAAAAACATAAGACGATACATGGACGCGTCTCATGAATAGAATTGACCTACTTTTGTGTTGAGAGTAAACAATTTGGTAATTGTAAATTGTAATTGTTGTTGGTGGGATAATGGCTTTAAAGAAATGATTTTGTTGATAATTACTGCATTAATCTGTTTGAATGGTGAATACTTTGCCTTAAAAGGGTACATGTACATAAGAATTTGAAAACATTCCAGCTCATGATAAAAATATCACATCAATCAAAATATGGTGTAAGCAATGTATTGTTCATGTCTAAAATTTTAATTCACCATACATTTTGAATGAAATTCGCCTTAAAAGCTTAAAGAGACACACGGCAATCTTGAAGTGTTTGAAAGTGTGTGTGTGTGTATTTCTAAGGATTATAGTCCCTCCACCTACGACAGGCGTCCTACCCGACGATTATAGGCACAATGTCTGGACTTTTATCTGTGTGTTGTTGTGTGATGTGATGATATGTCTACTTGAAGCAGCGAACTCAGTGGTTTCTTTATAGTGCTGCCACACTGGAATACCACGCCGTAGTAGACATGATACCCCCACCAACCCAGTCACATTATTCTGACACTGGTCAATCAGTCGTAGCACTACCCATTATTTGCTTGTCAGGCAAGGGTTACAAGTGACTAAAAAAAGGGTGTCTCGATTTATATATCCAGTATCGTTTTTACTTTTACCCTGGTTACATTTAAATAAATCAAGTTTTAAGTATTCACTATTTCATCTTATTATACTACAAGTTTTAATATATTATTGTTGCAATAATATCAAAATTTAATAATTTGCAAAAACAAATTGCTTAATACTATTCTTATAATTAATATTAATGATTGAACAAATGCAAGTTATGCAGAAAAACTAGCGAGACACCGTGAGTTTTTAAAAAATAAAGAATGCCGTGGTCCCTTTAAATTAACCCTGGTGCGTGACCTTGGGTAGCGCATATTAACGGTAGTAATGCAAAATGAGTTTCGTTGTAAAGAAGGGGTCATTGTTAGGCTCATTCATTTTGTGTGGGCCTTTTAGAATAGAAAATATTTGGACCCCTAGACTCCCATGACAAACCTGATGTACCCGCTTTAAAAGTCTTGGACTTTATTATTTTGGACTTTATTATTTTAGACTTTATTATTTTAGACTTTATTATATGCATTAATGAGACTCGTACCTTTATTTACAGGTGTCACAGCATGTAACCTGGCACTGGCAGCGTACCTGTGCGGTAAGGAGGATGTCTCTGTGTATGATGGATCCTGGTTAGAGTGGTACAAAAAATCAACTCCAGAACTGAGACTGGACTGTCCGCAAGATTAACTCTTAATAAGTCAAAGGTCAAGACGATATTGTTTGTCATTTCAACAAGTGTCATCTTGGCGAACCAATGGCATGGAAAATCATAGATCTGTTATTTATTATAAGATGAAAAATGGTGAGAAGCTCCAAATTTTGTAAATTTTGTAGATTTTGTGACACACTAAGTCTTGGTCATGAAAAAGAAATGTATTACTACACAGTCAGAAAAAGTCTGATGAACGCTCCATTTTATTTCGGAATATTTAGAAGTCTGTTTCACAGTTTCCTGTGGTTTGGTGATGTCCGTCTGACTGTCTGTCAGTCTATGTGTTTTGATGTTTAAGTGGTTAAAGTTATTGTTTAAAGTTTTTTTTTGTGTTTTTTTCCTAATTTCTCAAAAACTAACTGTCCAAAAGCTTTGAATCTTGGTACACTTGTTCATTATCATTACACTATGTTATATGACAAGAACTGTAATATTTTACCTGAATTATCTCCCTTCTTTACCTTTTCAATTAAAAATTTGAATGTACAGTCATATTCGAAACAACATAAGACTAATAGCTTTTAAACTTGGCTTACATATTCATCATCATTAAACAACCATATGTGACAAGCACCATAACTCTGTTATGCATTTTACCGGAATTATCCCCCATTTTATACTTGGAATTTCAGTTAAAATTGTGAATGTACAGTCGCATTTCAAAAAAACGGTTTGTCCGAAAGCTTTGAAACTTGGCACACTTGTTCATTATCATTACACAATGTTATATGGCAAGAACCATAACTCTTATCTTGTATTTTGCCTGAATTATCTGGGGGTTTTACTTAGATTGTTGAATTTGTTCAGTTAAAATGTTGAATGAACAATCATAGTCCAAACAATATTTAACCAAAGGCTTTTAAACTTTGCATACATATTCATCATCGTTACACAACCATATGTGACAAGCACCATAACGCTGCATGTCTTTTACCAAATCTATCTTTAATTTTTGCTTTATCTTTATATATTTACATTAATTTTTAATTAATCCTTCATTTCTTCATCAATCGATTCATTCATCATTTTTTGTGCACAATATGACCTATTTATGTGTCGACGAGCCGTAAAACACCATTCATTCATTCATTCTTTAATTTTTGCGGTAAAACTCAGCAATTTGCAATCCAGCCTTCACATCCGTATTGGTGGTTCTTGTTATTAGCTCTAGTATAAGTCATCAAATGTCCTTTATTCCTAAAAAGTCATAAAAATATACAGTCTAGATGTACTCATCTATTGTTTGGGATACATACAGCCAAAAGCTTCTCAACGTAAACATATGCACATTTAAAATAGCGTTATATTAAATGTAAAAGAATCTAGGACAATTGACCTAAACATGAATCAATGAATGCAGATAAGTACATCCAGATGAGTAGTAAATTGACCAGTTCTAAATTAATACCAAACTAGGTCAC
The DNA here is from genome assembly GCA_037043455.1 of Cyrtodaria siliqua. Lineage (NCBI taxonomy): Eukaryota > Metazoa > Mollusca > Bivalvia > Adapedonta > Hiatellidae > Cyrtodaria > Cyrtodaria siliqua. The sequence goes on from JAWPHD010008223.1 coordinate 36,837, forward strand.
TTTGATTGACCATGACCTAGGTTTTACACTTCATCGATTCTGGTTGAGGCTATTGGTCATATGACGGTAATTTTTTTTGTGGTGGAGGCAGACCACCCACATTTCCTGGGTAGAACCAGTACTGTACACCTCCCGCCATCCATAAGAATTGACACTTCCTCAAAAGTTGAGCTCCCAGTGGGATTTGAACCCCAGGCGGTGAGAGGCGAGAAGGTTTACAACGCACAATTTGATGAGGTCTACAATAGAGCTAGATGAGGTCTACACTACAGTTAGATGATGTCTACAATACAGGTGGACGGGGTCTGCAATACAGCAAGAAGGTGTCTACAATACATTTAGATCATGTCTACAATACAGCTAGATGAGGTCTACAATATAGTTGGATGAGGTGTAAAGTTCAGCTTGATGAAATCAACAACTAGATGAGGTCTAAAATACATTTATATGAGATCTACAGTACTTTACTGATGAGCTGCACAGTACAGATTTATGAGGTATACACTACAGCTAGATGAGGTCTACATTACAGAAGATGAGGTCTACATTAAAGCTGGATGAGGTCTACATTACAGCTAGATGAGGTCTACACTACAGCTAGATGAGGTCTACTACAGCTAGATGAGGTCTACATTAAAGCTGGATGAGGTCTACATTACAGCTAGATGAGGTCTACACTACAGCTAGATGAGGTCTACATTACAGCTAGATGAGGTCTATATTAAAGCTGGATGAGGTCTACATTACAGCTGGATGAGGTCTACACTACAGCTAGATGAGGTCTACATTACCGTTGGATGAGGTCTACATTACCGCTGGATGAGGTCTACAATACAGGTAGATGGGGTTTACCATACAATTAGATGGGGTTTACAATACAACTAAGAGGGGTCTACAATACAGTTTGATGACATCTACAATACAGGTAGATTATATCAACAAAACAGCTAAATGGGGTCTACAACACAACTTGATGGAGTCTACAATATAGCTAGATGAGGTTTACAATACAGCTAGACGAGGTCTACAATACTGTTAAATGGGTTCTACAATACAGCTAGATGGGGTTTACAATACAACTTGGTGGGGACCACAATACAGTTTGATATCTACAATATGGATAGCTTATATCTTCACTACACTGCTAGGTAAGATCTACAATACAGCTAGATGAGGTCTACAGTAAAGCTAAATGAGATATACAATACAGCTAGATGAGGTCTACACTACAGCTAGAGGAGGTGTAAAATACAGCTAGAGGAGTTGTACAATACAGCTAGATGATGTGTACAGTAAAGCTAGATGAGGTCTACACTATAACAAGAGGAGGTATAAGATACAGCTAGAGGAGTTGTGTAATACAGCTAGATGAGGTCTACAGTAAAGCTATATGAGATCTACATTACAGCTAGAGGAGGTGTACAATACAGCTAGAGATCTACAGTAAAGCTAGATGAGGTCTACACTACATCTAAATGAGGTGTACACTACAGCTAGATGAGGTGTACAATACAGCTAGATGAGTACACTACAGCGAGGTAAGATTTACACTACAGCTAGATGAGTATACTACAACTAGATGATATATACACTACAGCTAGATGAGTATACTGCAACTAGATGAGATATACACTACAGCTAGATGAGTATACTACAACTAGATGATATATACACTACAGCTAGATGAGACTACACTACAGCTAGGTGATATCTACCATTCATATAGATTGAGTATACACTACAGCTAGATGAGATCTACACTACAGCTAGATGAGGCCTACACTACAACTAGATGAGATATACACTAAAGCTAGATGAGATCTACACTACAGCTAGGTGATATGTACCATACATCTAGATTGAGTCTACACTACAGCTAAATGAGATCTACACTACAGCTAGATGAGGTCTCCACTACAACTATATTAGATATCAACTACAGCTAGATGAGATCTACACTACAGCTAGGTGATATCTACCATACATATAGATTGAGTCTACACTACAGCTAGATGAGATCTACACTACAGCCAGATGAGATCTACACTACAGCTAGATGAGTATACTGCAACTAGATGAGATATACACTACAGCTAGATGAGATCTACACTACAGCTAGGTGATATCTACCATACATCTAGATTGAGTCTACACTACAGCTAGATGAGTACACTACAGCTAGATGAGATCTACACTACAGCTAGATGAGTATACTACAACTAGATGAGATATACACTACAGCTAGATGAGATCTACACTACAGCTAGATGAGATCTACACTACAGCTAGATGAGTATACTACAACTAGATGAGATATACACTACAGCTAGATGAGATCTACACTACAGCTAGATGAGATCTACACTACAGCTAGATGAGATCTACACTACAGCTAGATGAGTATACTACAACTAGATGAGATATACACTACAGCTAGATGAGATCTACACTACAGCTAGATGAGATCTACACTACAGCTAGATGAGTATACTACCAACTAGATGAGATATACACTACAGCTAGATGAGATCTACACTACAGCTAGGTGATGTCTACCATACATCTAGATTGAGTCTACACTACAGCTAGATGAGTACACTACAACTAGATGAGATATACACTACAGCTAGATGAGTATACTGCAACTAGATGAGATGTACACTACAGCTAGATGAGTACACTACAACTAGATTAGATATACACTACAGCTAGATGAGTATACTGCAACTAGATGAGATATACACTACAGCTAGATGAGTATACTACAACTAGATGAGATATACACTACAGCTAGATGAGATCTACACTACAGCTAGGTGATATCTACCATACATCTAGATTGAGTCTACACTACAGCTAGATGAGATCTACACTACAGCTAGATGAGATCTACACTACAGCTAGGTGAGATCTACACTACAGCTAGATGAGATCTACACTACAGCTAGGTGATATCTACCATACATCTAGATTGAGTCTACACTACAGCTAGATGAGATCTACACTACAGCTAGGTAAGATCTACACTACAGCTAGATGAGGTCTACACTACAACTAGATGATATATACACTACAGCTAGATGAGACTACACTACAGCTAGGTGATATCTACCATTCATATAGATTGAGTATACACTACAGCTAGATGAGATCTACACTACAGCTAGATGAGGCCTACACTATAACTAGATGAGATATACACTAAAGCTAGATGAGATCTACACTACAGCTAGGTGATATGTACCATACATCTAGATTGAGTCTACACTACAGCTAGATGAGATCTACACTACAGCTAGATGAGGTCTCCACTACAACTATATTAGATATCAACTACAGCTAGATGAGATCTACACTACAGCTAGGTGATATCTACCATACATCTAGATTCAGTCTACACTACAGCCAAATGAGGTATACACTATAACTAAATGAGGTGTACAGTACAGCTTGATGACAACCTCTACAATACTGCTAGGTTAGATCTACAGTACAGCTAGATGAAGTTTACAATACAGCTAGGTGTGATCTACACTTCAGCTAGATGAGGTCTACAATACAGCTAGAGAAGATCTACAATACATTTTGATGACATGGTTAGAGGTGGTCTATAGTACAGCTAGAGGAGGTCTACAATACAGCCGCCTACTAGGATGGGGTCTACAATACAGCTAAATAAGGTCTTTAATACGAATATTTGAGGTATACAATACCACTAACTAGCTGCATTGTCCAGCTGTATTGTAAACCTCATATTTCTGTATTAAAGTTCTTTAATACAGCTAGATGAGGCACACATTATAGCTATACATGATGTCTACAATTCAGCTAGCTGAGGTCTACACTACAGCTAAATGAGGTCTACACTATAGATAGATGAAGTCTACACTATAACAAGAGGAGGTATAAGATACAGCTAGAGGAGTTGTGTAATACAGCTAGATGAGGTCTACAGTAAAGCTATATGAGATCTACATTACAGCTAGAGGAGGTGTACAATACAGCTAGAGGTCTACAGTAAAGCTAGATGAGGTCTACACTACATCTAAATGAGGTGTACACTACAGCTAGATGAGGTGTACAATACAGCTAGATGAGTACACTACAGCGAGGTAAGATTTACACTACAGCTAGATGAGTATACTACAAGTAGATGAGATATACACTACAGCTAGATGAGTATACTGCAACTAGATGAGATATACACTACAGCTAGATGAGTATACTACAACTAGATGAGATATACACTACAGCTAGATGAGATCTACACTACAGCTAGGTGATATCTACCATACATCTAGATTGAGTCTACACTACAGCTAGATGAGATCTACACTACAGCCAGATGAGATCTACACTACAGCTAGATGAGTATACTGCAACTAGATGAGATATACACTACAGCTAGATGAGATCTACACTACAGCTAGGTGATATCTACCATACATCTAGATTGAGTCTACACTACAGCTAGATGAGTACACTACAGCTAGATGAGATTACACTACAGCTAGATGAGTATACTACAACTGGATGAGATATACACTACAGCTAGATGAGATCTACACTACAGCTAGATGAGATCTACACTACAGCTAGATGAGTATACTACAACTAGATGAGATATACACTACAGCTAGATGAGATCTACACTACAGCTAGATGAGATCTACACTACAGCTAGATGAGATATACACTACAGCTAGATGAGATCTACACTACAGCTAGGTGATATCTACCATACATCTAGATTGAGTCTACACTACAGCTAGATGAGTACACTACAACTAGATGAGATATACACTACAGCTAGATGAGTATACTGCAACTAGATGAGATGTACACTACAGCTAGATGAGTACACTACAACTAGATGAGATATACACTACAGCTAGATGAGTATACTGCAACTAGATGATATATACACTACAGCTAGATGAGTATACTACAACTAGATGAGATATACACTACAGCTAGATGAGATCTACACTACAGCTAGGTGATATCTACCATACATCTAGATTGAGTCTACACTACAGCTAGATGAGATCTACACTACAGCTAGATGAGATCTACACTACAGCTAGGTGAGATCTACACTACAGCTAGATGAGATCTACACTACAGCTAGGTGATATCTACCATACATCTAGATTGAGTCTACACTACAGCTAGATGAGATCTACACTACAGCTAGGTAAGATCTACACTACAGCTAGATGAGGTCTACACTACAACTAGATGATATATACACTACAGCTAGATGAGACTACACTACAGCTAGGTGATATCTACCATTCATATAGATTGAGTATACACTACAGCTAGATGAGATCTACACTACAGCTAGATGAGGCCTACACTACAACTAGATGAGATATACACTAAAGCTAGATGAGATCTACACTACAGCTAGGTGATATGTACCATACATCTAGATTGAGTCTACACTACAGCTAGATGATATCTACACTACAGCTAGATGAGGTCTCCACTACAACTATATTAGATATCAACTACAGCTAGATGAGATCTACACTACAGCTAGGTGATATCTACCATACATCTAGATTCAGTCTACACTACAGCTAAATGAGGTATACACTATAACTAAATGAGGTGTACAGTACAGCTTGATGACAACCTCTACAATACTGCTAGGTTAGATCTACAGTACAGCTAGATGAAGTTTACAATACAGCTAGGTGTGATCTACACTTCAGCTAGATGAGGTCTACAATACAGCTAGAGAAGATCTACAATACATTTTGATGACATGGTTAGAGGTGGTCTATAGTACAGCTAGAGGAGGTCTACAATACAGCCGCCTACTAGGATGGGGTCTACAATACAGCTAGATAAGGTCTTTAATACGAATATTTGAGGTATACAATACCACTAACTAGCTGCATTGTCCAGCTGTATTGTAAACCTCATATTTCTGTATTAAAGTTCTTTAATACAGCTAGATGAGGCACACATTATAGCTATACATGATGTCTACAATTCAGCTAGCTGAGGTCTACACTACAGCTAAATGAGGTCTACACTATAGATAGATGAAGTCTACAATACAACTAGCTGAGATATTAAATACAGCTAGATGAGGTATACAATACAGCTATATGAGGTATACAATATAGCTAGAGGAGGTCTACAATACAGCTAGATGAGGTATACAGTGCAGCTAGATGAGGTCTACACTACAGATAGATGAGGTATACAATATATCTAGGTGAGGTCTACAATACAGCTAGATGAAGTCTACAATACAGCTAGATAAGGTCTTTAATTAAAATAGATGAGGTTTACAATATAGCTAGATGAGGTATACAATATATCTAGGTGAGGTCTACAGTACATCTAGATGAGGTCTACAATACAGCTAGATGAAGTATACAGTACAGCTAGATGAAATCTACAATACAGCAAGATGAAGAGAGGTCTACAGTACCGCTAGATGAGGTATACAACACAGCTAGATGAGGTCTACAATACAGCTAGGTTAGGTCTACTGTACATCTGGTAGAGGTCTTCAATACAGCTAGAGGACGTGTACACTACCGATTGATAAATTGTACAATACTGATAGACCATGTCTACAATTCAGCTAGAGAAGGTGTACAATTCACCTAGAGGAGGCTACAATACTGCTAGATGAGGTATACATTACAGCTAGGTGTGATCTACAATACTGCTGGATGAGGTCTACAGTACAGATAAATGATGTCTACACTTAAGCTAGATGAGGTCTACAATACAGCCTGAAGAGGTTTACAATACAATTGATGACATCTTCAGTACTGGCAGAGGTGGACTACAGTACAGCTAAAGGAGGTGTACCGTACAGCTAGATGGGGTTTACAATACAGCTAGTTGGGGTCTACAGTACAGCCAGATGAGATCTTCAATACAGCTTGTTGGGTCCACAGTTAAGCTAGATGTCTCTAAAACAACTAGACGAGGTCCACAGTAAAGCTATACATGATGCCTACAATACAGCTAGATATAGTGTCTTTAATACAGCTAGATGAGGTCTACAGTACAGCTAGATAAGGTATTTAATACAGCTAGATGAGGTCTACAATAAAACTAGATCGGGTCTACAATACAGTTAGATGAGATCTACAATACAGCTAGATGGGGTCTAGAATACAGCTAGATGAGATCTACAATACAGCTAGATGGGGTCTACAATACAGCTAGATGGGATCTACAATACAGCTAGATAAGGTATTTAATACAGCTAGATATTATCTACAATACAGCTATATGGGGTCTACAATATAACTAAATGAGGTCTAGAATACAGCTAGATGGGGTCTACAATACAGCTAGATGGGGTCTACAATACAGCTAGATGGGGGTGTACAATACAGCTAGATAAGGTATTTAATACAGCTAGATATTATCTACAATACAGCTATATGGGGTCTACAATATAACTAAATGAGGTCTACAATACAGCTAGATGAGGTCTACAATACAGCTAGATAATATCAACAATACAGCTAGAAGGAGTCTACAATAAAACTAGATGAGGTCTGCAATAAAGCTATATAAGGTCTTTAATACAGAAAGATGTCTACAATACAGTTTGATGAGATCTACAATACAGTTCTAGATGGGGTCTAGAATACAGCTCGATGAGATCTACAATACAGCTAGATGGGGTCTACAATACAGCTAGATTAGATCTGCAATACAGCTAGATGGGGTCGACCATACAGCTAGACGAGGTATTTAATAAAGCTAGATAATATCTACAATACAGCTAGATGTGGTCTACAATACAACTAGATGAGGTCTACAATACAGCTAGATAAGGTCTTTCATACAGATAGATGTGGTCTACAATACAGTTAGATAAGGTCTACACTACAGCTATATGAGGTCTACAATACAGTTAGATAAGGTATTTAATACACATAGATGAGGTCCACAGTACAGCTGTACATTATATCTACATTGCAGCTAGATAAGGTCTTTAATACAGTTAGATAAGGTCTTTAATACAGCTAGATAAGATCTACAATACAGCTAGCTGGGGTCTACAATACAACTAGATGAGGTCTACAATACAGCTAGATAAGGTCTTTAATAAAGATAGATGTGGTCTACAATACAGCTCTAGATGGGGTCTACAATACAGATAGATGAGATCTACAATACAGCTAGATGTGGTCTACAATACACCTAGATGATATCTACAATACAGCTAGATGTGGTCTACAATACACCTAGATAAGATCTACAATACAGCTAGATGGGGTCTACAATATAACTAGATGAGGTCTACAATACAGCTAGATGGGGTCTACAATAAAGCTAGATAAGGTGTTTAATACAGCTAGATAAGGTCTTTAATACAGCTAGAAGGGGTCTACAATACAACTAGATAAGGTCTTCAATACAGCTATATGAGGTCTACAATACAGTTAGATAAGGTCTTTAATACACTTAGATGAGGTCCACAGTACAGCTGTACATTATATCTACATTGCAGCTAGATAAGGTCTTTAATACAGTTAGATAAGATCTATAATACAGCTAGCTGGGGTCTACAATACAACTAGATGAGGTCTACAATACAGCTTTATGAGGTCTACAATACAGATAGATAAGGTCTTTAATACAGCTAGATGTGGTCTACAATACAGTTATACAAGGTCTACAATATAGCTATATGAGGTCTACAATACAGTTAGTTAAGGTCTTTATACACTTAGATGAGGTCCGCAGTACAGCTGTACATTATATCTACATTGCAGATAGATAAGGTCTTTAAGACAGCTAGATGTGGTCTACAATACAGTTATACAAGGTCTACAATACAGCTAATACAGTTAGTTAAGGTCTTTATACACTTAGATGAGGTCCACAGTACAGCTGTACATTATATCTACATTGCAGCTAGATAAGATCTTTAATACAGCTAGATGTGGTCTACAATACAACTAGATGAGGTCTACAATACAGCTAGATAAGGTCTTTAATAAAGATAGATGTGGTCTACAATACAGCTCTAGATGGGGTCTACAATACAGATAGATGAGATCTACAATACAGCTAGATGTGGTACGTCATTCACGTACGTCTGCATGCATTGACGTATGTATTTTTGTGTAGGGGAGACATTTTGTTTTTGGGCTGTCTGTCCTTGTATGTATGTCACAGTCCGGACTAGTTCTCCTGAACCCCTGTCCGGATTTCAACAAAACTTGGCAGGGATGATTAGTACCAAACCTAGCACATCGTCGCCATGTTTCGGTTGAGTGATTTTGGCGGTGTTATGGTCCTTAAAGGTCTTAATTCACGAACCTTGTCCGTAATAGTTCGCCGGATTTCAACGAAACTTGGCAGGGATGATCAGTACCAAGCCTAGTTGTGCATGTAATTCCTGTGTTTATGATTGAATGGTGTTTGGCGGGGTTATGGACCCTTTAAAGGTTAATACACAAACTTTGTCCGGCCTAGTTCTCCTGAACCCCTGGCCAGATTTCAACGAAACTTGGGATGATCAGTATCAAGCTTAGTTGCGCATATCATTACTGTGTTCCGGTTGAATGTTTTTTGGCGGAGTTAAGGCCTTTAAAGGTTTTAATACACCAACATTTTGTCCGGACTAGCTCTCCTGAACCCCTGACCAGCTGGGATGATCAGTACCCAACCTAGTTGCTCATATCGTCGCCGTGTTCTGCTTGATTGATTTTGTCCGGACTAGTAATCCTGAACCCTAGCCTGATTTGAACAAACTTGAGTAGGGATGATGAGTATCAAGCCTAGTTGCGTGTTCCGGTTGAATGATATTAGGCGGGAGTTATGAACTTATACAGAAACTTTGTCCTGACTAGTTATCCTGAACCCCGACTTGATTGCAATGAAACAGTACCAAACCAAGTGTCGTTTTCCGGTTGAATGCTTTTTTGGTGGAGTTATGGCCCTTTAAGTATTGTAATACACAAACTTTGTCCGGACTAGTTCCATCGGTCGCTTTTCAACGAAACTTGGTTGCGCAAATCGTTGTCGTGTTTCGCTTGAATTATTTTTCAAGAGGAGTTATGGCCCTTTAAATATTTTTATTCAAAACTTTGTCCTGACTAGTTCTCCTGAACCCTTGACCGCATTTCAGCGAAACTTTGGATAATCCTACCAAGCCTAGTTGCGCATATCGTCGTCGTGTTCCAGTCGAATGTTTTTTGGCGGATTTAAGGCCCTTTCCCAAGTGGGGAAGACATCTGTTTTTACTAAAAACAACCTATAGTTTTAAGTAGATGTAATTGGAGAGAGCCCTGTTGGCGCCATATAACTGTTTTGTGTCGGTGCGTCGTTAACCCCCAATTCAACTCAACTCGAAACCTGTTCCGCCGATGTACGGCTTGGTTATTGCATCTTGGACCGGTGATTTTACCTTTGGTCGACCAAGCCGGGGTCTGTCACGATCTTTACCAGTTTCCAAGAAACGTTGATGTAGACTCGTGACACTGCAGCTGTGAGACATGACGCCGAGCAACATAGCGACCTGTTGCCTGGTACCTTTCCCTTGATTTTGTTGTTTTATGTCAAAAGTATCAACAGAATAAACCATTGGCATACTGCAAAGAAAATTCTCGGGTCAATGGTTTATTGGTCAATGGGCCGAGCTCATGTCTACGTCCCGAAGGTACCCCATACCTGTAGTGTGTTAAAATACACGTTTAATGCTCTTTTGAAATTTTTCGTATTGGCGAGCATTAAGTGTTTTGTACAAAAAGGGACTACAACTAATTACAGAACGGACAGCCCTGTCATGTAGTAGACCTTTTAATCAAAGTATACTTCGTTACATGAAATTCATAAATGTTGAAGTTTCGCTTGAAAAAGTAAAGCCATTTCAGTATTGTGTTTAATGAACATTGAGACTACAACGTTTGCTTATAGTTGTATCTTGAGTGGTACATTGGAACGTGACAAAGCAAATGTGGATGTGACCTTCACCATCCAAGCAAAGTGCAGAGAACTTTAATTGTAACATTTACATCACGTTCTCATGAACTAGAATTATGCACTAGATGTTTTAAACCTGATTTATAGCTTAATCTTTGGAAGAAAACATATTTGAAGAAAACATATTCTATTTTGACGTAGTTGTGTCTTCGTTAGTGCATATTTTTTTGGATGCCTGGATTTCATGTTTGACCTTGACCTACTTTTTGGAACATGATTTTTAGCTCTACTGGCCAAAGGCCTTCATTTTTCATCCGATCTTTACCAAACTTTACCAGATTGTTAATATCAATGAAAGCTCGCACAAGTTCGAAAACGGTCAGATCGGACCAATAACAGCGGAGTTATGGCCCTTGATTTAGTTAAAAATGCTATATTCAGCCTCGTTAATACGATAGGCTTTCATTTTTCATCTGATCTTTACCAAACTTTACCAGATGTTTTTCCTTTTTTTTATTATTAGTAATTTTTTGTTTTAATTAATTTTTTTGTTTTAATTAGTTTCTTTTAATTATTTCTTTTGTTTGAATTATTATTATTTTTAAAAAAAATAAATGTTTTTTTGTTTTTTTTCTATTTTCTCATCTCATTATTTTTTTGTTTTAATTTGTTTTTATGTTAACGCCATCAGCAGGAAACATTGCTGTGCCTATTGCATTTTTTTTAAGGTTCATTGATTTTTGATGGAGTTACAGGCCCTTGACATTATTTTTTTAATTTTTTGATTTTTTTTTAATTTTCTTATTTCATTATTTATTTATTTTTAATTATTTTTGGTGTTAACGCCGTGTTAGCAGGAAGCACGGTTCATTGATTTTTGATGGAGTTGCAGCCCATTGACATTTTTTTTTAATTTCTTGTCAGCGCTACTCCTCCTAAACGCCTTGTTGGATTTCGATGAAACTTGGCAGGAAGCATCGGTAAGATGTCTAGTTGTGCATATCGCGCTTTTGTTCCAGTTTGCTGATTTATGACCGAGTTATGGCACTTTGACATGTTTACTTTAACTTTCTTGTCGGCGCTACTCCTCCTAAACGGCTTGTTGGATTTCTACAAAAGTTGGCAGGAAGCCTCAGTATGATGTCTAGTGCAAAGCGTGGTATATCAATGAAATTTTGGACAAGTTCGAAAACCAGCTAGATCTAGTTAGTAACGACAGGTTATGGCCCTTGATTTGTTGAAAAATGCTCTATTGTATTTTCCTTTGTTAAATCTGTAGTTACTTCATTTTTTATCTGATCTTTACCATATTTGTTTAGAATGTTAATATAAACCCTCCCCTCCACCCATTTTTATGAAATTTCATTCATAGAAGAAAGTGGGACAAATTAAACAAGAGGTCAATGACCTTGAAGCTCTACTGATAAGACCTGTGAAGTTTTATGGAAACAGTTTCAGAGAAGAAGTCGCCACAAGTTTTTCCTATTATCACTCTATCTAAAAAAAGATGGTCGCAGGCATCCATGTTTGACACAGAATCAATGAATTTTGTTTAGGACCAACTACATGGCATGCCAGTCATTTTAGTAAAGGTTCCAAATCAATACCACTTATGTTTTTTGTTAAGTAGTTGCCACAAACGAGTATTTAAGCTGTGGCAGCCATCTTGAATTTCAAGCCAACCTGATTTTTACTTAATGGAAATAACTGGACATCAAAACCAACATCCTGTAAATAAATTTATAAAAGTCATTTTGGTAAAGGTACCAAACCGCTTACGGTTTTAGAGAAGTAGTTGCCACAATATTGTATTTAATAAATCTATTTTTAGACATGCTGGCCATCTTGAATTTTAGGCCAACCTGATTTTTACTTAGGACCAACTAGACATCAAGAGCAATATTCCTATATTCCTAAATATTATGATTTATTATGTAACATTATAATCTCATTCCATTTGATCCTACTCTAAAGAATATATTTTTTTCAAGCTTATAAAAATGTCATAATGTTACCAAAAAGTTTAATTATAAAACTGTATCAATTAAATCCCTTACAACATCAACCTTAGTCTAATCACACTGTGTAACAGAAATGGAATGGTCTGTATTCAGAAATATAGCAGGTGTGTGACCAGGTCAAACACAGGTCATGTTATGCAATTTCTCCTGAGAATTATGTTACTATCTCAGTAGATTTGCTGGTCTGAGGTTATAGGTGGAAAATCAGAATTAAAATAAAATCTTAAAATCCTACCATTTGTTTTCAGTCTTTTTCTGAGAGTCAAAATACAAAAGAGACTAAATCCTTACCCTTCTATGAATGTATAATGTACTGTCCTTTTAATTTGGACCAGTCCATTTGTAGTACAAAGGGGTGTTTCGATCAAATGACTGATGAGCACCAAGACAGTTAAACCCTGATCAGCCTGCAAGATGTCGTGCCAATCATTTTGCTAAAGGTTCCAAATCAACATCAATTTTGCTTTTTGAGAAGTAGTCACCACAAAATCACATTTTTTAAATCTATTTTTAACCACTGCGGCCATCTTGAATTTCCGGCCGACCTGAAATTTTGCTAGGATCAATAACACATCAAGAGCAACATTCCTGTGAAGTTTCAAGAAAATCCATTGAGTAGTTACAGAGGAGTAGTCGCTACAAGTTTTAACTAGATAACTCTATGTAAACAAAGATGGCCACTGACAGCCATGTTTAACATCGAATCAAAACGATTTTCGACAAGGACCAACATCATGTCATGCTGATCATTTTAGAAAAAGTCCTATATCAATATTACTTATAGTTTTCAAGTAGTAGTCGCTACAAACTTGTTTTCTGAAAATCTATTTTTAGCTGTGGCGGCCATCTTGAATTTCCGGCCGACCTGAAGTTTTGCTAGGATCAATTAGACATCAAGAACAACATTCATGTGAAGTTTCATAAAAATCCGTCAAGTAGTTTCAGAGGAGTAGTCGCTACAAGTTTTCATTCATGATATAACTCTATGTAAACAAAGATGGCCACTGGCAGCCATGTTTAACGTCGAGTCAAAATAATTTTCGACAAGGATCAACTCATCATGTCATACTGATCATTTTAGGAAAAGACGCATATCAATATCACTTATAGTTTTCAAGAAGTAGTCGTTAGAAACTTATTTTTTAAAAATCTATTTTTAGCTGTGGCGGCCATCTTGAATTTCTGGCCGACCTGAAATTTTGCTAGGATCAATTAGACATCAAGAGCAACATTCCTGTGAAGTTTCATAAAAATCTGTCAAGTAGTTTCAGAGGAGTAGTCGCTACAAGTTTTCATTATATAACTCTATGTAAACAAAGATGGCCGCTGGCAGCCATGTTTAACGTCGAATCAAAATGATTTTCTATAAGGACCAACATCATGTCATGCTGATCATGTTAGAAAAAGTCCCATATCAATATCACTTAGAGTTTTCAAGAAGTAGTCGCTACAAACTTGTTTTTTAAAAATCTATTTTTAGATTTGGCGGCCATCTTGGATTTCACATCAACATGAATTTTTGCTAGGATCAACTAGACTCCATGGGCAACATTTCTGTAAAGTTTCATGAAAATCTATTCAGTAGTTTCAGAGGAGTAATCGCAAAAAAAAAGTTAACGGACGGACAGACAGACAGACAGACAGACGGACGACGGACGCCGCACCACGGCATAAGCTCTGCTGATCTCTGATCAGTAGAGCTAAAAATGCCCATGCCAGACTAGACACAGCAGACATATTTCCCATGATTACCAGGTGAGCGATCTAAGGCCATCCTATCCCTGTTGTTTTTGCAATGTTTAAAAAAAATACTGATGGGAATTATGGCTCCCCCACACAAAGTGTGGTAGGGGAGCCATATTGTTTTTGTGCTTTCTGTCTGTCTGTCTGTCTGTCTGAAGGTCTGTCTGTGTCACAAACGATGTCCGATCAATAACTAGAGAATGGTTGCACCTAGGGTCCTCAAACATGGAAGGATGGTTGGTCATGACAAGTAGATGACCCCTATTGATTTTGGGGTCACTAGGTCAAAGGTCAATGTTGCGGTGACATTGACTATCAAAACGATGTCCGATCAATAACTAGAGAATGGTTGCACCTAGGGTCCTCAAACTTGGAAGGATGGTTGGTCATGACAAGTAGATGACCCCTATTGATTTTGGGGTCACTAGGTCAAAGGTCAATGTTGCGGTGACATTGACTATCAAAACGATGTCCGATCAATAACTAGAGAATGGTTGCACCTAGGGTCCTCAAACTTGGAAGGATGGTTGGTCATGACAAGTAGATGACCCCTATTGATTTTGGGGTCACTAGGTCAAAGGTCAAGGTTGCGGTGACATTGACTATCAAAACGATGTCCGATCAATAACTAGGGAATGGTTGGACCTACGGTCCTCAAACTTGGAAGGATGGTTGGTCATGACAAGTAGATGACCCCTATTGATTTTGGGGTCACTAGGTCAAGGCCGTAGGTCTGTCTGTGTCACAAACGATGTCCGATCAATAACTAGAGAATGGTTGGACCTACGGTCCTCAAACTTGGAAGGATGGTTGGTCATGACAAGTAGATGACCCCTATTTATTTTGGGGTCACTAGGTCAAAGGTCAAGGTCGCGGTGACCTTGACTATCAAGACGATGTCCGATCAGTATCTAAATAACGGTTGGACCAAGGGTCCTCAAACTTGGAACGACGGTTAGTCATGACAAGTAGAGGGGTCACTAGGTCAAAGGTCAAGGTCGTAGTGACCTTGACTATTTATACGATGTCCGATCAATAACTAGAGAACGGTTGGACCTAGGGTCCTCAAACTTGGAAGGATGGTTGGTCATGACAAGTAGATGACCCTTTTGATTTTGGGGTCAAAGGTCAAGGTTGCGGTGAAACGATGTCCAATCAATAACTAGAGAATGGTTGGACCTAGGGTCCTCAAACTTGGAAGGATGGTTGGTCATGACCAGTAGATGACCCTATTGATGTTGGGGTCACTAGGTCAAAGGTCAAGGTTGCGGTGAAACTATGTCCGATCAATAACTAGAGAATGGTTGGACCTAGGGTCCTCAAACTTGGAAGGATGGTTGGTCATGACCAGTAGATGACCCCTATTGATTTTGGGGTCACTAGGTCAAAGGTCAAGGTTGCGGTGAAACTATGTCCGATCAATAACTAGAGAATGGTTGGACCTAGGGTCCTCAAACTTGGAAGGATGGTTGGTCATGACCAATAGATGACCCCTATTGATTTTTTATTTTTTTTAATTTAGATTTTTTAAATTTAATTTTTTTTTTTTTTTTTTTTTTTTTAAATATTTTTTAATTTTAATTTTTTGTTTAATTTTTTATTTTTTATTTTTTATTTTTTTTTTCTTCAATTTTTGCATAAGAAGTTTTAGGTTCAGCCCTTTAAAAAAATAGGGTCGGTCGGGTTCCTTGAACCACACATATTTTTTTATGTGGCCTTACTGATACAGATATTAGATACAGTCACAGGGATATTGAATATCAAAACGATCTCAGATCAATAAAGAACAGTTGGACCTAGAGTCGTCAATTATGTCTGTTCGGGCGAGTGGGGGAGCCATACGTTTTTGTCCCATGGACAATAACAATTTCTAGTTTTATGTCGACAACCCTTGATATAAGAGCCGTTTTAGCCAGTAGCGCATCCACAGGCCCTCTTGGGCCTCTTGTTTTTGATAGAATGGCATTTTGTTTTTAAACAAATGCACTTAAATGTCATCTCAGCAAACTGCAAACTCCATTGCTTTTAGTTACTAACATGTTTACAAACTTTCATTTAAGCATCATGTGCTCTTTTTATTTTTAAATCCCACCCCCGTTAGGCGAGACATGTAAATCCGCGGATTTCGTGTTAAATACTTCGATAATTAACCAAAAAGTTCGGTACTCGCTGAGATTAAGCATCATTGACCTTTTTATTTTTAAGTCCAGCCCCCGTTAGGCGAGACATGTGAATCCACGGATTTCTTGTTTTTATTATTATTGATTTTTTTTCCTCTTTTCGTTTTTCTTTTTTTTTATTTGATTTTTTTTTCATTTCATTTCTTTTATTTAGTTTTTTTTATTATTTCGTTTTCTTTGTGTTAACGCCGTGTTAGCAGAAATCATTGCTGTGATTTCTAGTTGTGCCTATTGCGTTTTTTTCCGGTTCGATGATTTTTGATGGAGTTACCGGCGCCTTGACATTTTTACTTTTAAATTTCTTGACGGCGTTAGTCCTCCTAAACGCCTTGTTGGATTTCGACGAAACTTGGCAGGAAGCATCGGTAAGATGTCTAGATGTGCATATCGCGATTTTGTTCCAGTTCTCTGATTTATGACGGAGTTATGGCCCTTTGATATTTTTACTTCAAATTTCTTGTCGTCTATACGGCTTGTTGGATTTCTACAAAATTTGGCAGGAAGCCTCAGTATATGATGTCTAGCTGTGTAAAGCGCGGTATATCGATGAAATATTGGGACAAGTTCGAAAACCAGCTAGATAATGTTATGTCAGAGTTATGGCTCTCGATTTGTTGAAAAACGCTATAGTGTATTTTCCTTTATTAAATCTGTAGTTACTTCATATTTTATCTAATCCCAACCAAACACCCCACACACACACGCATGCACGCACGCACGCACATACACACACACACACACACACAAACACATTTTGCAATGTTTTAAAAGAAGTACTCATGGCAATTGTATGTCGACAACCCTTGATATAAGAGCCGTTTTAGCCAGTAGAGCGTCCACAGGCCCTCTTGGGCCTCTTGTTTTTAATAGAGTTGCATTTTGTTTTTAAACAAATGCACTTAAATGTCATCTCAGCAAACTGCAAACTCCATTGCTTTTAGTTACTAACATGTTTACAAACTTTCATTTAAGCATCATGTGCTCTTTTTATTTTTAAATCCCACCCCCGTTAGGCGAGACATGTAAATCCGCGGATTTCGTGTTAAATACTTCGATAATTAACCAAAAAGTTCAGTACTCGCTGAGATTGAACGCGCGATCCCTGGCCGCGATGCTAACGATGCGCCACCTTATTGACTTTTTAAAGCGTGAATTGGGAGTATTGAATTGAATTGGGGGTTTTACGGCGCACCAAAACAAGAAAGGTTATATGGCGCCTAACAGGGATGAACATGCCCGGCTCATCCTCCATTTACAGCTAGATAAAACATGGAGAATGGGCCTAGAACCTTCTAACCTGCAGAACTGCAGAGTTGCTACAAATTCTATTGTAGACGCTCCCTTTACGACGGAGCCACGTGGATTGTATATGCGGTGTCATGAAGAAAACCTTGAATGAGCATGATAAAAAAATGACAAAATGAACATAAGGGATTGGGGCGATCCTACCCCTCTGCCTCTTGCGGGATTTGTAGTGGTTGTATTCTACCCCGGCAACCACACGGGGAAATTGGAGTAATATAGGTAGTAATCTATACAAAACAGTATAGCACATGTATTTTAAAAGAAACATTCCAAGTATAAAAAGTCTACCGGGTTTAGAATAGGACTACTGAGCTCGTCCTGGAAACCCAGTGGCACTAGTTGCCCGGGAAAACACGGGGCAAGTCCGGGACAAGGCCAATGCAAAATAAGCTATCTACACAAACGTGTTACTGCAGTCAGTTCACAAGTTAGAACACAGTGGTGTAAATTAAATAGTTTGATTTTGTTGCTGTTGTTGTTTTCTAAAATTGTATTAAAGTTCCCTCCGCCAAATAAACCAATAGTACGTCCTAAAGGTAAGGGCACACTATAGTATTAAAACGTTTAATTTTAAAATATATAGGTACACATTTGATGTTTTAATAAATCAAGCGTTCATATGTTTAAGCAATTTCAATTTACAAATTAAGTACCTTTACACCAATCGCCAAATAAATATAATGCTATAATGCCATTGCAAGCAATTCATTATTTCATGAAAATAAACTGTTTTTGTTTGAAATGAGCCAACCAGTTCTAAACTATCATTTATATGCTGAAAATCAGTATTGCTATGAACACGATCTTATATTGAGTCTTCCATCAGTTACTCGGGCAGATGTCATCGAAACATTTAAAATCACTTTTTGGTATCTGGATGATATATGAAACATCGACAACCTTTTTGTTTCAAAAATCTACCTTTATATATAACCTTAGATGTGTTGAAAAAAACATACAAACAAAACAAATATTTTCTACGATGGTTAATAATATCTACCATAAAGAACTTCAACTTAACAATTAAATTGAATGTTGTTTAATGGCTCATCAACACAGTATATGTTATTTAGTGCCGCCGCATGCAGAGAGAGGGGAAGGATACATAGGAATCCGGGAACCGTGTCCTACTCTTATTATCGAATAGATTCCTATGGTTCTTTAACGTGCTTTCAACTTAACAAAGCTAATATGTTGATACTGTCGCCTCTTTTCTCGATTTGCAACTCTCGATTGAAAATGGAGTTTTTATAAGCAAAACGTATGTATATGACAGGAGGGACATTTCAGTGTTGACATCTTCAGTTGTCTCATTCACCTCATTTAGACGGGAATGTCATACAGAGTATAGAGTGTATGTTTCTCAACATATTCGTTTTATCGAGTTGAGGACAACATTCGCAACCTTTATACAACTAAAAAGCTGATCCATCTTGACTACCGCTAACATAAATTTCGAAAAACCTTTGCACATTTGTATTATCGTAAACCCTAATCTCCCCCGGGGTGGTGATGAGGTGTGCGTGTGTGGTGGAGAGATGCGTGTGTGGTGGTGAGTTGTGCGTGTGAGGTGGAGGGGTGGTGGTGTTGGTGGTGGTGGTGAGGTTGAGGGGGTGGGATGGAAGTGCGATATAATGGTTTGGTTTATGTTGGTTTATTTTCAGTAGTTGGCATTTCATATCGATATGTACAAAAATATTAACGATTAGAAAGAAAACCACCTACAATAAATTGTATAGATCGGTGGAGCCAGTTATCTAAAAGCAAAGACTAATACGTTGACAAGCATTTATCCGTCGAACAAACGGGCTTCGTTTACATGTCAGCAGATTTAAAGTTTTGAGTTAATTCGTTTGTCATTGTACATTCGCACGATCCGGTCTGCTTCTCTAATTCCTGTGTCTCTAGCTCCGTGTGTATATCCATACAGTTCCTTACTGGTTGCCTCCCCTGCAAACAGAACTACTGACTTCCCAGAGGGCGCTGTTAACGGTTGAGCCAATGTTGTCTGACTATTCGGAATTAGGTTTGGAGTCAGGAAACTGTATGAACCCAAGATATATGGGTTGCTGCACCATCTCGATATCATGACGTTCTTTGGTTCTGGAATTGAGTCGTCATTCAAGAATTTTCGTAGCAGTTGGACGCATGTGTCAGCAATGTGTTTATCCGTTAAAGTTTCCATATGCTCTGCCGCATCTCCACTTATCCAACCGAGCACAGTTTTATCCCTCGTGAAAACCTGATCAAAGCCGAATATTTCTTTGTACCATTGACTTTTGTCGCTCTTTATGTCTAAATCATTCCATGCGAACGCAATAGCTCTGTACGTCGGTTTTGTAATTGCCTTATCAAACTCAAGAAATATTTTGTTTACTCGGCCCAATCTGATGGAGTTGATTGCATTCACTTTCTCTCTTGGCAATGAAGGCTCGAAGAGAGTGGCATGGTTTTTCTTCAGATAGCCAATCGAACACGTGACAATCATGTGGTCTGCGTAATACTTCGTTCCATTTTTTACAGCAATCTCAACTTGCGTTTTCCCAGCTTTGAGCCAATTTATTTTCACAACCTCAGACTGGAACCGTACGGTATTTTTTGGAAGGCGCTTGAATAGGTGGTGCAATATTTGAACATAGCCTGCAGGTACGTGTATATCGCCGCCTTCAATATTTACCAACTCTGTCTCCCACGTGACCATATTTAGTTCATCTCCCTCGTGGAACCTCGTATAATTGGTAAGTGCATTGAATACCCTTTTTGCGTCTTTCAGAGATACTTGTTCACTGAATTGAGCTTCTAACTCTCTGTTGACCATCGTCTGCATTAATGTTCCAACTGAGGCTCCTTTATTGCCCTTTGCGACTTCCACTGGTATTTGTTTCGTGAGTTTATCGATACTTCTCCCAAAGATGTGCCAGGTCTTCGCTACGATGTCTCTGCCAATCTCTGTTCCATCCTCACGCATGAAGCGAGCACTCATCCTAGATTAAATATGTTTCGTTTTAATAATCACACTTTTTTTTAACTAACTAAATCGAATACTTTAAAAGCTAACGCTAAATGAAATTAACAAACGGTCTATTTATGGAATGTATAAACATAACATGAATTGACAGTTGTAAGATCATGAAGATTTAAGAACTTTGTGTCCGCCAGCTTAAAAAAAATGAGATCCAAACTGCCAGGATGGGATATGGTCAGAATGATTTTTTTTAATTAAATGCACGTTTTACGCATGACCAGTCCCGTGTCAACCATATTGTACAGTAATGACAGTAATTCAACATTAACTTTGGATGATGTGATAAAATGGCTTATTTTATTTAGAAATTATGTCTCGTCTGCTCTCGCTGGATAAATGGACTATTCAATGTACACATTTATTTCACATTAAAAACGAACAACTTTGAGTAAACTTGTATCAAACGTTCGGATATAAAGGAAGCAATTTCTGCCATATACGTGTTCTTTCTGGTATTTATGTTCACTTCAATAGTGTTGAATTACTCTCGTACTATATAGTTGGCATTGCGCATGCCTAAACTATGCATTTGGTTGAAAGTATCGCTCGAGTCATATCCCATCCATTTTAAGAATTATTTTTAAAGATGGCGGACCAATATTCCTTAAGCAACATTTTTTCAAGCAATGAATGAGATTGGAAAACAGGTCGTGTATATGTCAGACCTCTCCCGTATCAAGGGACATGTTAACAAATACATTTACATCAGGGTAACACAAAATGTGGAATTTTAATACAGTTTGCTATACATATTATTACATTGTATACTATAATTTGGTTTGAAATCACGAAACGGATATATAAAATAAATATATATCATTCAACCCGTTTTTACTCGTTTATCATGAATTCTTACACTCAATGTGAGGCAGGTTTTTTTTCTCATCTCGTGAAAAATATCTCGCATCTCGTGCATGAATTCCTGATAATCGAATATGTACACGGGCTATGAACGCGCTGCAGTTGGATACATTAGTTGTGCCATTCGTCATACATTCTATAGTGGTATCGCAAATGTGTAGCATGGTCACTGAAATTCCTTTTGTATTTGCACATGTGTAAATCGTTTGATTGAAAGTAAAACCTGTCAGAAAAAACGGTGTACTCTAAATACCAGTTATTGGAAGTTAGAGTATGGCAGACAGCTTAAATGGACATGCTACCAAAAAATACAATATGGTCTCATCCCGTTTGTTGGCTACGCCCATCTCGATGTTTAAATCAACCAACTCCCTGAGACCATTATCTATTGCATACTGGTACAGTCTGTCAATATATTTGTTGTATCTAGGTTTGCTAAATGTGAACTATCTCAGAGTTCCGAGTGTCTAAACGCTGAAACAATTATTAAACACGCCAGTTGCAAATGGTAAAAAAAAATAGTTTTGCCACCTTATTTACCTTCGAAACATTATTTCAAATCTAGTTTATTTTGCTTAAGGTTAAATCTGAATGCATATACATATCTATGATGGGGACTTAAATCGGGCGGTCCCGTTTATCGGTCTATCCTCCGAGCACGTTAAAGAACCATAGAAATCTATTCGATAATAAGAGTAGGGCACGGTTCTCGGATTCCTATGTATCCTTCCCCTCTCTCTGGGTGGGGCTCTTAATAACCGATAATGTGTTGATGAGCCGTTAAACAACATTTATACAAGATTACATGATATATTGAATATAATTAAATTTATAGAGCGGGATCGGGGGTCTTAAATATTAATTGTTACGAAAAAGAACCTGTTAACTATCCGGTATGGGTTCAGGACACCGGCGCTCTCTGCCAGTTGAAATGTAGAATTCTGCAATGAGGGCCCGGTCACCCAGTTTGCGCCTAGTTCAATTGGCATCGTGTCATCACCGAACGGAACTGTGTGGATTCTACCGCCGATCCTAAAATGTATGAACGTAGTTTGTTAGCATTGCCCTGATGAGTGGTTGAATGGTGTTTTACGTATTGCTTAGCACATTTTAGGCTATATACGTCGGGGTTTTTTCGAGGTGGAGGCAGACCGCCCACTTGTTGCTGATTAAAACGAGTACTGTATACCTCCCGCCATCCGTAAGAATCGACACTGTCTCACAAGTAGGGTATTGGAACCCGCAGCGATGAGAGGCGATAAGGTTTCAAACGCAGCGTCTTTACCATTCCGGTCACGAAGACGCTCCCTGATGAGTGAAAAACACTGATAGTTATTTCATTATACTTTATATACTATATCTACCACTAAAGACATCTCATTAAGGGTACGCATACTTTACAAAGTGGGTGGGGTGGTTAAAAGCCATATAGGATTTTTTTTCCTTTCACAAAAGATTTTCCTTAACGATTGCTCATATTTTCTTCAAAATGTTTAAGGTGAGAGTAAATTAAAAGCATTACAAATTAAAAAAATGTTACTAATTGCATAATAAATAATAAAAAAAACAATAGGGATTAAAACATGCGTCCAATCTACTTAACCGTGCATATGTTATGCACTTGTGAAATGTTCTTACACAGATAATGACACTTTCCAAGAATCTTTTAGAGCTTTGTACCTTAACTTCACGTACATCCTTAGTAATTTGTAAATAAGTGTGGCGGTGTTGTCTTTTGTACAGGTTTACCAACACCAATTACATGTAAACCTCCGAGGTGTAGTCGAATGTAGTTCCTATAATAAAAAGTAATCCCTCCTTTTTCGATGGAAATGGGAATTATAAGTAGGGGGAAACTGCCCATTTCTATTCGATTTTGTGGTTATATGTATAAGAAGCGTATTAATAGGTTTAACTGGATCACTGATGAACATTTTCGAAATTTCGACTCCATGCTTACACTTTGTGAGCAATGAAAACAGTCGATCAATAAAAACAGCTGTACCCTTGACCTGTTTAGTAAACAAACAAGAACTTTCTTACATGTCTTGTGACCCCACGTTTTCTGGTGATTTTTCAAGTGGAAAAATAGTTTTCTATATGAACATTACACTGCTGCATTATCCATACTTGAGTTGAATTTGCAGCAAATCATTAATATGTGACACTTTAACATTGGTGTCTATGGGGAAAATAATTGGTGCTTTCACACCTACATCCATTTAGCATCCATTTTGTTCATTCATACAAAAAATGTAAACAAACCTGAAATATAGGTAAGGTTTAACGAACTTATGCGGTGTCAATCATCGCCCAAGTTAAAAACATATTTAAATAAACATTGCAGCATTACTGACACTTAAAAAAACAATGATTTACCGATCAGATTCAGTTGAAATGTTGCACCTTATTTCTTGCTTTTCATTCAGTG
This sequence comes from Cyrtodaria siliqua, assembly GCA_037043455.1. Classification (NCBI taxonomy): domain Eukaryota; kingdom Metazoa; phylum Mollusca; class Bivalvia; order Adapedonta; family Hiatellidae; genus Cyrtodaria; species Cyrtodaria siliqua. The sequence goes on from JAWPHD010008223.1 coordinate 61,329, forward strand.
TTTCAGGAATGGACGACCGATTAACTTATTGTAAACTTATGTTTAATTATTTATGTTTTATATAAAGTGGAAGAAATAATCATTAATTTATAGTTTGTTAATGCTTTTAAGCTAAACAAATATAAAAAATGGGAATATTTTCTTACTGGCAATAATAGCCGGAAGTAGTAGTTATAACGACTTCCGCTTTAAAATGAAATTTCATGCAAGATGTTTTTCCGAAGATATTAAGCGAATATGAACTCCTTTTAAGGTAAATTAATTTCTGAAATACTCCTATGGTAATTCTAAGGTAGGGTGTGGTTAACTGTGTGCGATCTGTCAAAATAAGGTACGTATGGAAGATTTTAGATTTTATTATCAGAAGTAAACAAACACGTTTCGTAGTAAATCGCTCCAGCAATTTCACGAGATTTTGTGTTTTGAAAAAAGTATGGCGACACATTCGACACATCATCCTGTCATTATTTAAACAAAATAGTTTGTGTTTTTATTTTACTTCATCTTCATTAATTGCGTCCCTCAGAAAAAAATATTCTCGCAATGGTTCTACTTCTACTGATCAGAGAGAGATAAAGCAGATCTTCTGCCATGTTGAGTTATGTATCGTTGGTCACTCAATAAATGTGTTTTGGCAACTAATCCTCTTAATTCGTCAAATTGCATGATATGGACCGTATTTTGGACCAGTTTATATTGTGGAATATAATTTGTAATACCTATAATTTAACATAGTGTTAGGGTTTTTTTGGGCGACCATACCTACATTGTAGAACTACTTTTGGGGAAAAAACTGCTTGTCAAAATAGATTTTTTTATGGAGTGTCAACGTGAGATATCATTTCTTTCATCTTGTGTATATTCACTTCTTGTTTTCTCTTCTAAAGATTTTTGACTAGTTGTTGGTCAATGTTAGTCAGCGTTTACTTAATCTCAGAAGTAACTAGGATTGTTGATTTGAAGTATGTACAGTACCGATGTAAAAATGCAACTATTTGCTTCATCTGCTGCTTTTAATGGGTAATATTGCAAATAAAATCTTCAGTATATAACAACAACATGTAGGTGACACTTGAATGTTGGTAACACATTTTATTTGGAACAAAAAATATACTTTTAATTTTTGCACTACCCCACCCACTTTGTAAAATATGCGTACCCTAGGTTTAGTCATGTTTAATCGACACTGAGAATACAGTGTATCACTATCTCTTGTAATACGGGTATTTTAAGTTGCGTTTTCGTATTTGACTTAGCAATGCTGTCTTTTAAATTGTGCAGGGATGTCAGTAAAAAATACTACTAATAAACACAATCTATTATTGCCCGAATGGCCGCCTATGAAGAAAAAAACATAACTAACACGTGGTATCAAAAACGCCGACGTGCACCTCCGACCATCCCATATATATAATTGGTAATACTTGAAAGTACAATGAGCAAGACTACAGGAAAGAAATTATCTGAGTCAACTGCTATCGATTGTCGCTGATCTTCGATCAGTTCGATTAGTTTTCGATTGCTAGAGACAATCGGCATATCACTATTAGAAAGTAGTCTGCGATCACATGGTAATTTGTCACATGGCCATACCTAAATTATCAAAATGGCGAACAGAAATCAACACCGTGACCCCACAACGCTAATAATACGAGGTGCTGCTGATTGAGTGGTAAACAATCCAACAAAACACCGCTTACTTTGGACATTGCTGATGTATTTGATGCAGGTTAGTACTTTAATTTTCGACAAAGCTGTTTAGAGCTATGAGATTCTGAAAGGTGCTGGAAAGCACAGACGCTATACTCACTGTCGAGTACGAAACACTATGTAATAATATTATATAAATGTTTTCAATAATAATAGGATCAAATCAAATCAGTGAATAGTACTACAGTAATTTGTTCTGAAAGCTCGTGTCATTTACCTACTCGAGGTGATACACCATGTGTCCGCGGACACATTGGACATATTGGACCACATATGTCCGCAACGAGAGAATATTTCAGCGCGGCAAATTTAGGGGGCGTCTCAAATAGTTGTTGATATCGATTGGCAAAGGTCCAGTTTTTGTTTCATGGATTAGGAAAATTAGCGAAATAAAATAGACATATATAAGACATTTATATAATAAATAAGGATTTAATTAATTGAATGGAATTAAACATTTTTTATCAGTTATGTTGGGAAAGATTATAACAGGTCTTAATAAAGATAAAGACAGAAAAACTGATTAATAAAGTTAAGAATGAAATGAATCGCAACACCTGCATTTTTGAGAATACAGAGTGTTTAAGGCGGGGGATTTCCGTTTGTGCAGGCGTGCGATAAAATGTGCTAGAATTGATGTAGGTGATCCAGATTGTGGACATGCCCGTTTGCTAAAAATCGAGGAATGTATTGTGCTAGCTAAAGCAATGCATATAGATCAAGTGTACATCAAACATAATCATAAATAACATTATTAGGAACATTATCATATCTTAACATAAACAACATCGACCACTCAGCTATTTCGCCTTTCTCCCATATTACTTTGTTAAACGCATATACCGTTTTCGGAAACATATGTAACCCATTACGTTGATGAGGGGCCTAACGTATTATACGTCCCTGAGTTTATCAATGAATTATATGGTTATGTTTTCGTTTTTAGCTCTACTTGCCAAAGGCCAGCAGAGCTTATGGGATGGCGAGTCGTCCGTCGTCGTCCGTCGTCGTCCGTTAACTTTTGCCTTGTGAACACTCAGCACCATCATTTATTATTTGAGCTTTACCAAACTTGCCTAGATTGTTAATATCAATGAAAGCTAGGATAAAAGCAGCCGGATCGGACGAGTAGCACCAGACTTATGGTCCTTGGTTTTCTTAAATATGCAATATGCTATATTGAGAACCTGCGGGTTCAAATCTCAGTCGTGGCTAACTTTTTTTTAATTTTATGACCCAAGGGGGCGCAGCAAGGTCACAGATTTGTTTCCGCCCATTGGGCCCAATTGAGGGTAATTGGGTCAAAAATCAGAAGAAGAAAAACATATCTTGTCCAAATGTGAATGGATTGGATTCTAATGTTGTATGGACATTTAGGGACTCGAGGCACTACATATCCAAAACTAGTTTCGTCCTCCTGCATATAAAGCCCCCTCTACATGTGTACACTTTGGGGAGCTTGCAGTAATTTACTCTCTAGTACATATTTTTGGACTTTTGACGCTAACTCCTTCTATACCCTTTGATATCTCAAGTTCACGTGTGGTGTATTTTTTAGTTAGGGTGTGTAAATGCGCAATAAGGTCTTGGATTTTGGCTGTGCCCACTGGGGCCCCCTGATGGGGTAATCGGGTAAAAAATCACACAACAAGATTATTGTCCAGATGTGAATGGTTACGCTATCTAGTTTTGTATGGTCATTTAGGGAATCAAGGCACAACACATATACAACTGGGTTTGACCTCCAGCATAATTAAAGGAGCCTACCTACAGGGGTACAACTTCGGGAACTTGCGGTAATTTACTTCTACGAGTTTCGGGTTTGTTACGTTAATTACTTCTATACCCTTTGACATTTCAAATTCATGTTTGGTGTATTTCTTAGTTAAGGATTTGTAGATGCGCTATAAGTTTTCATACTTTGGCTCCATCCTCGACGTAAATCAGGTAAAGACACAAAGTTAATATATATATAAATATTGCATCCCAGTGAGGGTGACAGTGGATATTGTCAACCTGAGGAAAATAATGTCAACCGAGGTGAAGACGAGGTTGACATTTTTTCCGAAGGTTGACAATATCCACTGTCACCCTCACTGGGATGCAATATTTATTTTATTATACCGAACAAATGTTTTGATTAAAATTTAAATATTCGTGGGGGAAAAATCGCAATATATTTTTTTTTTTTTTTTTTAAATTTATATTTATAGAAGCACTTTATTTCAAAATCAGTAAGCCATAGGCCCATGTGATCATACAATATTACATATACATTTTAACAGACGTAGCGAGATCCATACATATATGTATTAACAAATATCAGATGCAAAAATAAACACAGTTATACTGTTTACTTCTTTTTAGAGATCACAAACAAAAATAGAAACAAACACATGAACACGTCAGAATTTCCATTTAAAATTTCACGGAGAAGGTGACTAAACATATATAAATATATCAATGTTATGGTTGATGTATTATACTTAATCGTATCCATGACATGAACATATAAGCTCATACATATACGTTTCAACACACTATCAAAAAAATCCTCTATTTGCATTTTCAACCGTGACAAAACCACAACACAAAACTATACATGACGAGGTGAAAATAAAATATTACAATATTAAAATAACACAAAACATTACAATTGAGAAGGAGAAAATGAGACAGGAAATTACAATTACATCAAATCAATTCATTAGCATTGTCCTCATTTCAAATGCTTTAAAAAATATACACACTTAAATTTTTAATTTCTTTCTCATTTTTGCTGTAAAAAAAGTTCTTTTAATTTGAACATGCTCGGTCGATTTCAAAAATAGTTTTTAATATATTTTTTTCGGATGTCTTTAAACAGATCGCAATCTAAAATGAAATGAAACTCGTCTTGAAGTTTGTTGCAAATTATACATATTCTATCTGCTAATGGTATACTCTAGGTCTATGCCACCTACCAGTCTCAATAGCAAGGCTATGGGACGAGACAATTAACCTGTTCATCGATATTCTAAATTTTGGTATGTTTATGCACTTCAGAAATAAATGAAAATCAAAACTAACAATTTCTTTAAAAAATATTGCTCTCGATGAACTTTCTAAACGTTCATGCCAAGACTGAATTGAATTGAATTGGGGTTTTAAGGCGCACCAACACATGAAAGGGTTATATGGCGCCTAACAGGCATGAACATGCATGCCAAGATTGTATTTTATTATCATGAAGTCGTTGTTTAATTATACCTAAAGAAAGATTCCCATCTCCGACACTCTGGTTTAGCCACACGTAGTAAAAACCCATTGACGATAATAAATCGCGAAATAGGGTTACCCATGATACTTTGGGTAAATATCAGCATCTGTTTTTAGAAAATTATAAATAACTTTGCAATACTTGTTTTCACTGCTGTTAAACAATTTTAACCAACATTTAATAATTCTATAAAATCTGTTATTGATAAGGCCCAGAATACCATACACAAAGTCATTTTGCGTTGTACGTTTTACTTTCAATATAAGTTTGCAATAAAGTGTATGTATTCTTTCAATATTGTTTGCACTGTGGAAACCCCACACTTCACAAGATAACTTAAAATGGGCAATATAAGCTTATCAAATAGTTCAAGTCTATGAGATATAGAAATGTCTGTAAATTTTAGAAGATACTTATTCAGTTTGAATATTGCTTTTGTGCTTTACCCGCTAACGTTAATTGCGTTTCACTGAAAGAACCGACTTGGGTAAAAACAATTCCGAGGTAAGTAAGTGAATTCACAATTTCAATTTGTACACCATTGAAAAGAAAATTTAAATTACGTGGTAACAATTCAGTTTTTCTGAAAACAATAATTTTAGTTTTTTTAACATTCACTTTCAACTTCCATCTCTCGCAGTAATCAGATAGAATATCAAGACCTTTTTGAAGACCTTCAGCGCTTTCTGCGAAAATAACAATACCATCAGCATATAGCAAGAGAAATAGTTTTGTCATGTTACAGTATACCTCGATACCGTCAAATTCATTTAAAATAAAATATTCCTCAATATCATTTAAGAACATTGAGAAAAGAAAAGGAGATAAACATTCTCCTTGACGCACTCCGAGCATACATGAACACTCGTTGCTTAACGTATTATTGTATTTGATTCGAGACTTAATACTATTATACATACTTTTAACTACATTGAAAATTGTACCTCTCACACCCAATTGTATTAATTTATACCACATACTGTTTCTGTCTATATAATCAAAGGCTTTGCTAAAATCAATAAAACTACACTACATCTTCTTACCACTTTTATCATATGTGTAATAAGTCCATGAAGAACAAATATGTTGTCAGTTGTACAATTGGATTTATATTCAGAGCGTGATCTAATACGTAAAACTCTGTTTTCGTCTGACTTATACCAGTTTTGATTTAAAGTAACAAATCTGCTCGCCACATTTTTTTTATTGTCGTTTGGTAAACCAAGCGTCTTACGATTGACATAACTTCAACTGTATTTTAATAAGCGTCCACCGATTTCCAATTGCCAAAGCGTGTCGTTATCGCAAAAACACTAAACCTATTTTTATACTTCCCGTGACGTCACAATCGTGTAACAGTAAAAATTGTTTACCGGTGAACAGTACACAGTTATCACATGTGTGTTTGGGGAACAGTCAAAACTGTTTTCCCGAGGTGGAGGGGATGGCAGTGTGAACTGTTTCCTGAGGCCGATACTGTTCCCCGAACACACATGTGATAACTGTTTTATTACCTGATTAATGTTACTGTACGAAACAGTGAAAATAAAAATTTGTTTTATAATGGGAACCTATGGTGAAAAAGGCAACATGACGTCACGCAAACGAAATTCCAGCACGTGAGGGAAACAGTCGAAACTTAAGCCCTGTAACAGTTCGTTTTCACCGGGAACAGTCTTTTCCTTAGTGAATTAGCACGAAATGACGATATAGCATTTATATAGGAGATCAGGTAATAATAAAAATTGATTCACGTTAAGGGTATGGGTAATTTATACAGGAGTGTAAACGTGAGGTATAATAAAACAAATTGCATATATTTACAAAATGTATGTGCATGTATTTGATTCTAATTTGGTATGATCATTTAGGGGCTCGATGCACAACATTTATAAAATGGATTTTGTCCTCTTGTGTAAAGGGGCCACCTCTTCAGGGGTACAACTTGGGGAGCTTGCAGTGATTTACTATTTCAGAGTTTCGGCCTTATGACACTCCTTCTATACCCTTTGAGATTTCAAGTTCTTGTATGGTGTTTTTCTTAGTTAGGATGTGTAGATGCACAATAATGTCACATATTTTGGCTTCACCCACTGGTGCCTCTAAGGGGTAATCGTGCCAAAAGCCACACAAAAGCAGATCTTGTCCAAATGTGAATGGTTATGATTTAAGTTTGATATGGGTTTTCGTTTTTGGCTCCATCCCCTGGGGCTGCCTAGTGGGTAATCAGGTAAAAAGAGATGCATATCTTGTCCAACTGTGAATGTATTTAATTCTAATTTGCTAAGGTCATTTATATAAAACGGGATTTGTCCTCCTGTGTAAAGGGGCCCCTCTTCATGAGTACAACTTGGGGAACTTGCAGTAATTTATATAGTCGACTGCCATTTTACTGAGTGCAGCCCCACAACCACATACTCCATAACGCTAGTAGAGCGGTACAGCCCCTCTTGGGCCTTTTGCTATTCTATATGTATCTTCTTTCTTTCATTTCGTTCATTTTATTTTTACCTTTATTAATTAGTTTTTCTTTCTTCATCTTTAATTCAGATCTGTTTTCTTTACCGACATGAATTACTATTAAACATGGTTTATTCCAATTATTTAATTAATTAATTTAATCTGTTTTTATAATATATATTCCTTATATATTCTATTTTATTTCATTAATTTTCCTCATCCATTAAAAAACTATTCAAAATCAAAGTCTTCTCTCCAATCTACCGTTCTACCTTTACTGATCGATGTCAATGATTGAGACGCCCCTTATTCACTCTTTGCGGACATACTCGACACTTGCGTGTGGTCCAATATGTCCGCGGACAAATAGGCACGTTGCTGGCATATTCACAGTGTAGAAACGAACTGTATCACCTCCCGGATGTTGCGATGTGATTTCAATGGCGAGCTCAGTAAAGCGAATACACGTGGTTAAAAAAGTATTTGTTACTTGGATTATATCTTGAAGACAGTAAGTAAAATTGTTTTAGCTATTATCCTAATGGATTTCGTTAACGTTCTCATCTGCTTATTAATATCAAATCGGCACATGTGACGTTAAATCACTGAACATCGTCCGACTTTTCTGATGAAATCGGCACCCCGACATGTGTAAAGCCATTTTCATCCAGCGTACGCAAGTTTAAGACCATTGATAATATAGAACGTGTTAGCTAGCATATTGAGGTAAACTTCGGATGTATGAAATGCTTTCATATTGTTATTTTACCGTGTGACGGTTCCAAAATCTGAGGGATGTCTTGTGTAATGACTGTATGACTTATTGCATTGATTGTGTATGTCAATTGCGATTACCGATATTCAATTTGTATGACTTATTGCGAATGTTTTGTTGTGATTTTGAGAAAAGTGTATGACTTATTTAGTCAATGTTTTCGTCTTTTTCAGGTAAAATGGAAGAATATAGATGTATTTACTGTGACCATTCGACGAAAGACTTTAGTGAATCTATTAACCATTGTACAGAAAACCACGAGGACTGCAATGTAAAAGTTAAAATTTCAAAATATGATTTAAATACAAAACAAATAGTATCATACTCGAAAGATTTCAAAATTGTGCCGAAGGAATACAAAAAACATCGAACGGGAACATGCTGACAACATGCGCAGCTCCTCTTGGTAGTGAAGCTTCCCATGATGTTTCATTGAATTCCATCCAGTGGTTGCTGAGAAATAGCCCGGACAATAACTGTTCCATAGTATACTATATATAAAAAAATCAAATTTAAGGGCCATAACTCTGTGAAAAATCATCGAGCCGGAACATGCTGATAATATACGCATCTCTTGGTAGTGAAGCTTCCCATGAAGTTTCATTGAATTCCAGCCAGTGGTTGCTGAGAAATAGCGCGAACAAGAATGTGTCAAGGACAGATAGACGGACAAGTCGATTCCAGTATATCCCACTTATAACTCCGTTGTTCGTGGGGTTGGGGGAGGGGGGGGGGGGAGTGTTGGGGGGGGGGGGGGGGGTATAATAAGTAAATTTCGAAGCCTGAATACGGGCTTTATAATAATAACCGAGGCACTAATTGAAAATGTTCAAATGAAATTCTGATGTACAAACTAACAGCACGTTGTGTATAAGTAACTACATGTATAGTCAACACAGCAATCGGTGATATTTTTCGAACATCATCGCAGATGAGTCAGCCATTCAGGAATTCGGAAAATACTGCATTAATTGTATTGACTTACACCCGGTTAAAGAAGATTTCTATAGTTTGTGTCCTATCATTGAAATATCTGATTTATTTTCGTAAGACTTCGATCTAAGAAACCAAGTAGTTATGGAATAAAAACTAGGAAATATTGCATTGCTAAAGGTTTTTAAAAATAAAAAAGAGATCACAATTCATCTTCAAGGAATGAAAACACGGTTTTTGATGACAAGTTTAGGCAAAAAATGTCGAAATCACCAAAGAAAGGGTGTTTCAACCCCAACAAAATAACTAAAACCTCCTGTTATTTGTTTTCAACATTCCAATCATATGGTTCAGTCTATCCTTTAAAATTTTATACCAAAAAAAATGTGAATTTCCAAAAAACGTTTTTAACCAAAAGACACGCAATGGAAACTACAGAAATTGTCTTTAAGAGACCGAATGTCTACTTTTAAGTATTATAGTATATCTGAACATTACATTTTAACCAAATTAACACCAGAAATCAATTATATTAAATCGCAAGAAGGCATACATTACCATCGCAAGAAGTCATACAAATGATTATTAATATCTGGCAAGAAGTCATACAGTATGAACAATACACATGAACAAAGTTTTGCTTTATGTCTGAGAAAAGGACAAAACATAGGCAATGCTATGTATAGCGTATGCATGATTTATACCCTGAAGCACAAATCCCGTGTATGAATAATTCTAAATAATATATTTCTTTCGAGAATAGCCTAGTTCTTCTGCACGAGGCCGTGTCAATTCCCGAAGTTGTAAGTGATTATAATGTTTTTTTACAAAAATGTTATCCGGTCACATGATATATTCTAGAGGAATGAAACAATGAATGTCTCTGCAAGCTATCAATTATCATTTGATTACTGTTTATCGATAAAAACTGTTTAAAATTTATCTTTTCTTTACGGATGTTTACTTGTTCTAGGTCGCCATTTAAAAATCACATCGCAACATCCGGGAGGTGATACAGTTCGTTTCTACACTGTGATATTGGCACCCAACATCTGTGCTCAGCATCTTATCGATTTATTCTTTGGGATTTTAAAGAAAATTTTAAGGCAAAGGATGCAAACAAAAATACGTTCATACACCACAGACCTAATAATAATGTTATAAGGTCTGTGCATATTCAGAATAAAATGCAAAATAAATATATTGTTATTCTACCAGATGTTAAACATGCAAGGATTGGATGTAACATGATGACATCTGATCAACACAAACCTGTCTGATGCTTCCAGAATCAGTATGTTGCTAAATCCCGCCTCAACCAGGCGACTTGCAGCCGACAATCCGGCAATTCCCGCCCCTACTATTACGACAGCTGGTTGCTCTGCTGGCATGTTAAATATATGCCTGTTTCACCGTGTGTGAACAAATTTTGATGCTTTAGTCCATGCACTCTATTGTGTAATAGCTCAAGAATCTCTGTTGTAAAATATCTCGCTCTCGAATCCGTGTATACACGACTAAGTTTATGACGGTTTTATCTAGTTTTATCTCTATTGACCCCATGTCGTCTGTATACGGCGTGAAGGTAAACAAAACATATCTATCTAATCACACTTGCTCGACCTTTTTGTTAAAGCTACAGAGTCTCTATATCAATCGATTTCTTCTTTGTGGGCGTGTCTTTATTTGTAACTTCCTCACCAGTTCATGTCGAAATCGGGTATTTAAAGCTACACAGTCCCTATTTTAACTGGTAATAACTCATGAATATGAATGAGTCACGTGTGAAGTAGTTTCAAATCGACGAACACCCCAAAAGTCGGTATATAAGCAAAAATCGATGCGTAAAATGTCACCTTTTTAGCCTCAGGTAACGTCGATAAATATACGGCTTCAGAATATATGTAATACAAAAAATAGTTCCCTCGGAACGGGATTTGAACCACAGCCTTGGACTTGTAAGTTCTGAAGGATGTACGCTGAACCACTAGACCAGGGGTATTTATTAGTATGTTGTATCATTTTTAACACTAAATAGGCATTACGTAATAACAAGCGCGCGCACACAAACTAATCAAGCGCTAAATTACAAGTCGAGATCAGTTTCATATTGATAACATACAGTATTACACCAGGCAATGTTAATTTACACGTGCGACAAAATGGACTACATATTTATTTATCCGTCTTGAGTTGCGTTCAAATATGTTGTTATTTTACTTTATAATAAATGGAAGTTCTCAAGTTTGGTTTTAGTTCAGTGGATAGAGCACCAGACTTGAAATCAGAAGGTCATGTGTTCGACTCCCGAAAGAGGCTAACCTTTTTTTTCTGAAAAAATACTGTTACCTGTGTATAGGTACGATGTGCACTGGTCGATATATATATATATATATATATATATATATATATATATATACAGTAAATGATTTACTGCGCTATATTTGCTCGCTTAAATACCCGGTTTCGACATGAGCTGGTGAACATGAAGTTACAAATAAAGACACGACCACAAAGAAGAAACCGATTGATATAGAGACTCTGTAGCTTTAAGCGAGCACATTATATGTGCATTGGTCGATGTATGTACAAACAAAGTGCTGAAGGCACTGATGGGCGGTGCTTTTTGTAAGTGAATTAGCTTCCGTATATTTTTTCTGAGCAAGCTCTTCAGCGAGGCATAGTATATTATACAGAGTGGAGTATTGGTGTGGAGTCTTGGAGTGGAGTTGAGTGAATAATTGGAGTGACCTTGGAGTCACATTTTGGAGTGACCTTGGAGTCAGATTTGGAGTGACTATTTTGGATAATTATCAATTTAATATTGTTGAATGACCCTCACAAGGTGCACAGTTCCAAACATACTCAGTACAGCTGCATTGTTCCATGAGACATGTGCTAACCTTAATGTGAGGTACAGACCATCTAAAAACAACATAATCGAACTTGGATACCCAAACATTAACCCCAGTATTGAAGCATGATGACCCTTTGACCTGACATAAACTAGTCCCCAGTGACCAACTAATCTTAGGTCAGGACACTGACATCCAGTGTCAGGGGTATATAGGGTTCCAATATGTCCAATATGTCAGTCATACCACAGAGACTGAAAACAAAAAAGCATTAAAGTTTATGGGAACTTTAATAGAGATCTCTCAGCCTAACTGTTCCACAAACATGGATTATTTTAGAACATGTAGTAACAGTGCCAAATTTAAAATTAGATGTGCAGTATTGGAATTAGTTGTTGAAATTGGATAGCTTAATAGACACATGCATTTTAAAGAATTATTTAATAAATAAATAAGTGTATGTGCAAATGAAGTAACCCATGTAAATGTATTAGTTTCTAAAAAGTTGTTAATTGTAAGAGAAATTAAGACTTCAAGTTTAGACTAAAAAATTGACTCCAAAATATTCACCCAAATTTGACTCCAAGGTCACTCCAAATTGTGACTCCAGTTGTTCACTCCACTCAACTCCAAGACTCCACACCAAGACTCCACTTTGTATAATATACTTCAGCGCACAGCGCACAGACTGTTCTATTTTTAGTAAAATGATACACTTTCTATTATAAATACACACATACCACACATAAATACCGTCTGCTTGTAGCACGATTATAACTCGAGTTATAAACTTTTAAACATATCATAAAAAGAGTTGACTTAGTGAAATTTTGATAAAATAGGTATGTATGACCTAAATAAATAATAAATTGCCTTTATTCTGGACATTGTTTCTTATTTTGGGCATCAAATTAAAGGCATGTATGAGAGACTACTTCTTCTATCGTAGTGTTGCATAGTGTTGTTTGTGCTGTTAGGTTTGTCACATTCCTAGAATGCCATTAAATTCCCCCTTATACTAACGGTGCAGTCGCACCGCCAATAAATGATTTCCAGCGATACATTTGCTCGGAGGGGTCGGTGGGTGTGGGGACTGGAGTCTCATAACAATACATTGAATTTGCTTATAATAAGTAACAGTGAATTAAATAAACAGTTTGGAAATACGTGCCATCGCATATACCCGCTTTTTACCCCCTCCGAGTCCACGCGGTGGTGGCAGCTTAACTTCAGGGGCCTCATTAAATTCAGCCGCATGTTGCCTTCCGATACATTATTGTTTATGAAAATGTCCGGGATGAAAAGCTGGACGATTCGGCTAGGTTTTGTTGCTAAATCATAAATATTAATTAAAATGGGTATTATTTTAATTCAAATAAAGTGTACTTCTATCACAAAACATGTTATAAGAGCCACAAAGCAGCGTATGAATTACTATTAATGATTTATACAACACAGACAGTCGAGTCGTTAGTTTTCCAGACAAAACTATATCATTAACAATAATTAAATCGAATGAGTTTAGTGCATATGCACGTTGGCATATGCACGTTGAATCTGAGTCTGAAACACATTATGATGGTTGCTTTCGAATTTGTACTGACACCCATAATGCTTGCAGGTCGCCTCCAGTCTTCTCAGAGATTTGTTATTATTATTATTGTTTATTATTTGTATTGATATTTATTTATTATTATTATTGAGGATGTTTTAGCACGTGTCTCTGGGGCACCTGCATTTGGTCTCAGAAAGACGGAAATCCGGCTAAACCAAAATACACAATTATTTAACAAATAATGTATGGTGCTGAGGTCCATATGCAACTTTATGGACCGGATGACGTCACATTGAACAAGGAGTGGAATATGCAAATGAGGTATAATAGTGAATATGACAGTTGGAATTGAATTGAATGTTGTTTAACGGCTCATCAACACAGTATAGGTTATTTAGAGCCGCCCCAGAGAGAGGGGAAGGATACATAGGAATCCGGGAACCTGCCCTACTCTTATTATCGAATAGACTCCTATGGTTCTTTAACGTGCTCGGAGGATAGACCGATACACGGGACCGCCCGGTTTACGTCCCATCCGACGGACGAGGCTAAGGTAAAGTGTCTTGCCCAAGAACACACCGACGGAACTCAGTGGCACCACGGAGGATTGAACCCGGGGCCTCCGGTTACAAATATGACAGTTGGATTATTAGTCCTAAATGCCTGAACATCCGGTCCGTAATGCCTGAACATCCGGGGTCTCAATAGGGTCTCAGCGGGATTGAACACCAGCTTAACTTAAAGAAACTAACCTGCCCAAATAACGGAAAAGATACACTACAAAACCGTTTATCAAAACTCTATCGTCGTATAATAATGCATATGTACCGATTAAAAGTGTGTTTTTTTCACGGGTTCTTCAAATACCCGTGATTGAATATGCGTACAATGAATTATGAGGTGTTACTCTAATTTAATTCGACGCTCAAGTTTTTGGGAGGTTAGCCTGGCTGGTTAACTCCGGTTATACTGTGTCTATAGAGTGTGGATTCTCAATATATATATATATGTATACCTTGTCGTCAGTAAGTTTAGAAACGGTGTACACATGTTGTAAAATTTGACTGTTGTTGGTGGGATAGCTACTTTAAAGTACCGAAAAGACCTTCAATTTAATACCTAACATGACACAGTTTGGTGGTGTTCCATTTTTTACCCTTGTGGCATCCTGCCCCGGCCTTGGGACTCCTATAGTAGGGCAAACATTGAAAAACATTCTACATATATGATACGAATATATTATACGAATTTAAACCCTTTATATAGACCTTTTATAATAGTAACAAAATGTAAGCAAATAGGAATAAGAGTATTTCATAGGAATGTTTACTGACCCCAGCCTGCCAGGCCCCAGGAATGGAATGAACATTCTAAAATCATGCACTTCTACATGTACCGCGGGAGAATACATGTACGAAGTGTTAATACCGCATACTATACGTTAACATAATTATGTTCTGTGTAACAACATTATTAACCAAGAAAGACAATTCTTACTTTCATTGTGCTAAGTTGTTGTAACACGAGTTATCTGTTTATGTCTAACAATTAGTCCAGCTCACGGAACATTAATCAATATTATTCATACATGCGTTTAGAAGATACCACATATCTGGCAACATATTTAAGAACATGTTGTGCATCCAATAAGACCATAGATATGGCTACAAATGACAAACACGGGGCTCTAGAGGGCCTGTGAACGCTCTACTGGCCAATATAGCTCTAATATAAGTGGATGTCGTACAAGTCAAATGAAAAACAATGGGCTCAAGACGGCCTGTGAACGATCTACTGGCCAACATAGCTCTAATATAAGTGGATGTCGTACAAGTCAAATGACAAACACGGGGCTCTAGACGGCCTGTGAACGCTCTACTGGCCAACATAGCTCTAATATAAGTGGATGTCGTACAAGTCAAATGACAAACAATGGGCTCAAGACGGCCTGTGAACGATCTACTGGCCAACATAGCTCTAATATAAGAGGATGTTGTACAAGTCAAATGACAAACACGAGGCTCAAGGGGGCCTGTGAACGCTCTACTGGCCAACATAGCTCTAATATAAGTGGATGTCGTACAAGTCAAATGACAAACACGAGACACAAGGGGGCCTGTAAACGCTCTACTGGCCAACATAGCTCTAATATAAGAGGATGTTGTACAAGTCAAATGACAAACACGAGACACAAGGGGGCCTGTAAACGCTCTACTGGCCAACATAGCTCTAATATAAGTGGATGTCGTACAAGTCAAATGACAAACACGGGGCTCAAGAGGGCCTGTGAACGCTCTACTGGCCAACATAGCTCTAATATAAGAGGATGTTGTACAAGTCAAATGACAAACACGAGACACAAGGGGGCCTGTAAACGCTCTACTGGCCAACATAGCTCTAATATAAGTGGATGTCGTACAAGTCAAATGACAAACACGGGGCTCAAGAGGGCCTGTGAACGCTCTACTGGCCAACATAGCTCTAATATAAGAGGATGTTGTACAAGTCAAATGACAAACACGAGACACAAGGGGGCCTGTAAACGCTCTACTGGCCAACATAGCTCTAATATAAGTGGATGTCGTACAAGTCAAATGACAAACACGGGGCTCAAGAGGGCCTGTGAACGCTCTACTGGCCAACATAGCTCTAATATAAGTGGATTTCGTACAAGTCAAATGACAAACACGGGGCTCAAGGGGGCCTGTGAACGCTCTACTGGCCAACATAGCTCTAATATAACTGGATGTCGTACAAGTCAAATGACAAACACGGGGCTCAAGAGGGCCTGTGAACGCACTACTGGCCAACATAGCTCTAATATAAGTGGATGTCGTACAAGTGAAATGACAAACACGAGGCTCAAGAGTGCCTGTAAACGCTCTACTGGCTAGCATAGCTCTAATATAAGTGGATGTCATACAAGTGAAATGTCAAACACGAGGCACAAGAGTGCCTGTAAACGCTCTACTATGTAGCATAGCTCTAATATAAGTGGATGTAGTATAAGTCAAATGACAAACACGGGGCTCTAGACGGCCTGTAAACGCTCTACTGGCTAGCATAGCTCTAATATAATTGGATGTCGTACACGTCAAATGACAAACACGGGGCTCTAGAGGGCCTGTAATCGCTCTACTGGCTAACATAGCTCTAATATAAGTGGATGTCGTACGAGTCAACTGACAAACACGGGGCTCTAGAGGGCCTGTGAACGCTCTACTGGCCAACATAGATCTATTATAAGTGGATGTCGTACAAGTCAAATGACAAACACGAGGCACAAGGGGGCCTGTGAACGCTCTACTGACCAACATAGCTCTAATATAAGTGGATGTCGTACAAGTGAAATGACAAACACGAGGCACAAGAGTGCCTGTAAACGCTCTACTGGCTAGCATAGCTCTAATATAAGTGGATGTCGTACAAGTCAAATGACAACCACGGGGCTCTAGAGGGCCTGTAAACGCTTTACTGGCCAACATAGCTCTAATATAAGTGGATGTCGTACAAGTCTAATGACAAACAATGGGCTCAAGACGGCCTGTGAACGCTATACTGGCCAAATATCTCTAATATAAGTGGATGTTGTACAAGTCAAATGACAAACAATGGGCTCAAGTCGGCCTGTGAACGCTCTACTGGCCAACATAGCTCTAATATAAGTGGATGTCGTAAAAGTCAAATGACAAACACGGGGCTCTAGAGGGCCTGTGAACGCTATACTGGCCAACATAGCTCTAATATAAGTGGATGTCGTACAAGTCAAATGACAAACAATGGGCTCAAGACGGCATGTGAACGATCTACTGGCCAACATAGCTCTAAAATAAGTGGATGTCGTACAAGTCAAATGACAAACACGGGGCTCTAGAGGGCCTGTGAACGCTCTACTGGCCAACATAGCTCTAATATAAGTGGATGTCGTACAAGTCAAATGACAAACAATGGGCTCAAGACGGCCTGTGAACGCTCTACTGGCCAACATAGCTCTAATATAAGTGGATGTTGTACAAGTCAAATGACAAACAATGGGCTCAAGTCGGCCTGTGAACGCTCTACTGGCCAACATAGCTCTAATATAAGTGGATGTCGTAAAAGTCAAGTGACAAACACGGGGCTCTAGAGGGCCTGTGAACGCTCTACTGGCTAGCATAGCTCTAATTTAAGTGGATGTCGTACAAGTCAAATGACAAACAATGGGCTCAAGACGGCCTGTGAACGCTCTACTGGCCAACATAGCTCTAATATAAGTGGATGTCGTACACGTCAATTGACAAACACGGGGCTCAAGACGGCCTGTGAACGCTCTACTGGCTAGCATAGCTCTAATATAAGTGGATGTCGTACAAGTCAAATGACAAACACGGGGCTCTAGAGGGCCTGTGAACGCTCTACTGGCCAACATAGCTCTAATATAAGTGGATGTCGTACAAGTCAAATGACAAACACGGGGTACAAAGGGGCATGTGAACGCTCTACTGGCTAGCATAGCTCTTATATAAATGGATGTCGTACAAGTCAAATGACAAACAATGGGCTCAAGACGGCCTGTGAACGCTCTACTGGCTAGCATAGCTCTAATATAAGTGGATGTCGTACAAGTGAAATGACAAACAATGGGCTCAAGAGGGCCTGTGAACGCTCCACTGGCCAACATAGCTCTAATATTAGTGGATGTTGTACAAGTCAAATGACAAACACGGGGCTCTAGACGGCCTGTGAACGCTCTACTGGCTAGCATAGCTCCAATATAAGTGGATGTCGTACAAGTGAAATGACAAACACGGAGCACAAGTGAGCCTGTGAACGCTCTACTGGCCAACATAGCTCTAATATAAGTGGATGTCGTACAAGTCAAATGACAAACACGGGGCTCTAGACGGCCTGTGAACGCTCTACTGGCTAGCATAGCTCTAATATAAGTGGATGTCGTACAAGTGAAATGGCAAACAATGGGCTCAAGAGGGCCTGTGAACGCTCTACTGCCTAGCATAGCTCTAATATAGCCTAAGTGGATGTCATACAAGTGAAATGCCTGACGGCATTACCGGCAGTTTGAATTTAATACAATATGGTGCTTATGTGTATCCATTTTTATGGTAATGCCGCATTGACCTAATTGTTACAAGCTTGAATGTCATCGACCTCAGCAGCATCCATGTGAAGTTTTGTCAAAATCATACACGCGGTTTAAAAATATGTAAGCATTTTTACACTAAGGTGTTAGAGTGTAAAGCATAACTCTTGTGGTACTAATCCTGTTTGTTTTTTTTAATTTGACCGAGCCTTTCTTGCTACAAAGAGACTGACATAGTTTGGCAAAACAAGGGCCATAACTCTAGTGTTACTAGCCTGATCTGGCTGGATTTCGAACTTTTCTGTAATTTCATTGATACAAAGCAGGCGCGTAGCGTGCCATACTCATTTACTCACGTGAGTAAAAGGGGTGGGGGGGGGGGGGGGGGGGGGGTTACAAGTAACATGCTGAATCTGAAATGTTAAGGAATCTGAAATGTTAAGGAATAATGGTATTTTCGATATGATTTAAATCTTTCATCCTGACCCTAAAATGCACCAGCGTTTATTTATTTTTTTAAAAAATCAAACACCCACCCACCGTGAGTTATTCAGATTTTGGTCACGATACGCCCCTGAGCGCAGAAGGCATAGTATTAAATGTTTAGATTAACGACGCTCCAATTAAAACATAAAGGTCTCATAGATAGAATTTAAGTAAAATCAATATTAACAAGTATTAACAATACTGTTATTGTTGAGTTATACAATACAATATCGGTAAATTCAGACACTTGAAAAAGTGACCGTTTTATAGAAAGGTAGGTATCGGATATTTATGTGTATTTTGTGCGGTACATATATATATTATACATAGAGGCACAATCTTGTCCTAGGATATCCAGTGACAGAATAGATTTAAAACTTAACAAGAAAACAGGTTCACGGCTGACTGTAAGTATTTATTTTGGTTCCAAATAAACTAATATTCTTTTATTAAAATGATAGTTCTTTTAAATATAAAACTATTTATCGAAACCAGAATTTAAATAAGGACTTTAATTAATTCAAGGCAGGCTATGTAACGGCTGTACTGATTTGTGACCGTGCCGTTTCAAATTATGCTCAGTCACTGTTTACATAAATGTAATATGATTGTGATATTCGCATTGGATTTCTGAGATATCGTGTCATAAGAAAATTAAAAACTCATGAAAATTACGGAAGTTTGATAATCGGTATGCATTAAATGTCGTTTTGTCTATGTCAGTAAAAGGCCACAGCAGTCATGGCGAAAGTATTTCTGAGATACGGCCCATACGGTAAGAAATGAAGCGGGCTACTCTACTCCGACAGAAGACTGATGGGACTAAAGAGTAAGTACGGTATAATCATACTCTTTTTAAACTCGAGCAGTCCGGTTGAGCAGTCCGGTTGAGCAGTACGATTTTTTTTTTTTTTTTTTTTGATTTTTTTTTGAGCCGTCTTCTGACGACCCGTTTAATCTCCCCGTCAATTGGTGGAGCAAGGGTCGGGGAGGACCATCCCTTGCCACACCTTACATTATCTTTACATTTACATTCAATATTTATATGAAATACTATTTTAGCATAATGAAATTACAATTAATACAGAAAATATACATGTATTGTACAGTTATGGCAGGGAGCATAAAAATTATGATTTCAGGAAGAAAAAGAAAAATTCTGTTTAAGGAAAAAAAACACTTCTTTACCTAACAGTTGATTGTTGTCCAAAGGCCCATCTGCTTATAAAATTTGTATATGTAAGTATTAAATATTCAATATTGATATAATTGATTTACGAATTGTCAGTGTCTTGGGTTTGCTCTAAAATTGTACCCGGAGAAGTGCATGGATAGGAGTTAGTATAATACTGATTAATCTACAATGGTTTTGTACTTGCTCCATGAATTTTCAAATCTTTCTAGTTGATTATTTCTAATTGCGATTTGTCTATGTGTTTCATACAGATACCTTAGTCTGTATATCATTGGGGTAAGGGAGAGCGGTGTTTTTAGTCGTTTTGAGGTAAATATATAGTATTTCATTTCTAAAATAATTTGTAACTCTACAGTCGATTGTTCTTCACCTGTGTTAAAAATAAATGCTTGTTCTGACAGATTCAGATTTATGTTTTTTGTTAAAAAGAAAGAGTTTATCTGTGTTAAAAAATTCTGAGATGAAGGACAGGTCCAAAACATATGAACTATAGTCTCGTCTTGGTGGCAGAAGTGGCAGAAAGGGTTTTCAGCTTTTTTTATTTTATGTAGATAATGCTGTGTTGAAAGAAGCCGATGGTTAATTCTTGTTTGAAACCATTGTAGTATTGTGCTAGAGGTAATTTTGAAAGGGGATGAATATATGTCTTTCCATGTTTCGGCTTCAATATCATAAATATGTTCCCATTTGATTTTTGATGTTGGACTTTCATTATTTCTATTAAAAATGGAATACATATCAATGCAACCTTTCTTGTTTTTGATGATTGCTTTAATATTCGCAGGTAAAATTGGGTTTTCTAATTTGTTCATTGTTATTTTGTTTTGCAATTGTTTTCTAAATGTTTTAATGGCAGCTACTACTCCTTCGTAGATTAGAAAATTTGTTTTAATGCCAGTTTTTTCTTCAAACTCAGTAAAAGAATAAAATCCACCATTTTCATTGATTAAGTCATTTATAAAAATTATGCCTTTCCTATACCATACTTCGTTAAAAAATGGCTTATCGCCAATCAAAATATTGTTATTATAGAGTAGTGGGTTTGACAAAAAGTCCTCAGATGAGTTAGGCAAACTAAAATCAATAAGTTTAACATATGAAATTAGCACATCTTTCCAGAAATTATTTTTAATTTTTTTTATTAATGTTTCACAGTAATTTTTGCCAAAAGATGTTAATTTTTTAATATCTATTATTTTTTCAACCAGTTGCTTCCAAGTGCCCTCATTAGTTATGAGTCGTCTTATCCATGTAGTTTTAAGGCTGAATATAAATGCTTTAAGATTAATCATTTTGAGACCACCTTCAAAATGTTGCTTAACTATTGCGGATTTTTTTATTTTTGCAGGGCCTTCCCATAAAAAGTCATACAATATGTTATTAATTTTTGTTATTGTGTTTTCATTTGGGTTTGGAAGAGATATAAATAAATGATTTAAAATAGGAAGTAGTAATGTTTTAATAACTGTGATTTTACCAATCGGTGTTAAATATCTTCGCTTCCATATCTTTACTGTATTTTGGATTTTTAATATCTTATCATTATAGTTTAATTCTATCATTTTACCTAAGTCGACGTTGAAATGTATTCCTAGTAGCTTGAAATTATCTTTTCCCCAGTTAAGTTTCCATTTTGTTTTGATTGTATCTGAATTGTATTTTTTCCTCCCTATCCATACAACTTGTGTTTTGTCAAAATTTATATTTAAACCAGAATATTTAGAGTATTTTAATAGTTCTGAGAGTGTTTCATTCAGAGATGTATCAGATCCATCCAAAAAGACAGATGTATCGTCTGCATATTGCGAAAGTTTAGTTTCTACGTTCTCTATAGTAATACCTTTAATATTTTTATTATTTCTTATTCTTATTGCCAATATTTCAGCCCACAAAATAAAAATATAAGGTGACAAGGGGTCGCCCTGACGGCAGCCCCTTCCGATGTTAAAAAACGATGACAGGTTTCCTCCTTGGTTAACAGCCAATTTTGCATTTTTATATAAAATCTTTATCCATGATATAAAATTTTCTCCAAATTTAAAAAATGTAAGTACTTTAAATATAAAGACCCATGACAGAGAATCAAAAGCTTTTTCAAAATCAATCAAGAGAATTAAACCTGGCAGATTATTTTCTTCTGCGTATTGCATAACATCATATATAAGTCTAGTGTTTTCTCCTAAGTATCTTCCAAAGATAAAACCAGATTGATCGTTATTTATCAGCTTAATAAGTGTTGATTTAATTCTATTTGCAATAGAGCCTGAGGCAATTTTATATGTACAATTTAGGAGGGAGATTGGTCTATAGTTTTTTATATGCAGTCTCGATTTATTTTCCTTTGGTATAACGGTTATTATTCCTTCTATTTGAGTTATTGATAGTTCGCCCTTACTGAAGCCATAGTTTAAAGATCTTACTACAAAATGCCCTATTTGTTGCCAAAATACTTTAAAAAAATCAGCACCAAATCCATCTGACCCTGGGCTACGGTTATTTTTCATTTTTCTGAGTGTTTCAGACGCTTCTTCAAAGGATATATGGCCTTCAAGATTAATTGATTCACTATCTGTAAGTTTAGGTATATCAAAGTCTTTTAAGTCATTTTCTAAGTTAATATTTTCTAGTTCATTGTCTTTGCTAGTATATAGTTGTTCATAGAATTTCTTAGTCTCTTTTAAAATTTCATGTTGATCTGATATGATTTCTCCATTTTGTTTTTCTATTTTAGGAATTATCTTTGAAGAGTAATTATGGGATTCTAAATTGCAAAAAAATGAGGTTGGTTTTTCATCATTCTCAATTATATTTGCTCTTGATCTAATTAGGTAGCCGTTCATTTTCTGTTTTCTTAATATTCTTAATTCATTTTTGTATGTTTCTAAGGTTTCTAAGTTATTTAAAGACAAGTTATTTTCTAAGGTTTCTATTTCAGCAATCAATTCATTTTCTCTTTTATCTGTAATTTTCTTCTTATAACTAGAATAAGATATAGATTTACCGCGTAATTCCATGAGTAGTGTTTCGAGAAACAGTTGGTCATTTATTGAAAATTGTATTTCATTATCGGGGATATTACTTATGTTCTCCATATTGTAAATTGGAACAGCATACTGTGTTTTAATGTCTTTAATTTTTCTATTTATTGTGTTTAAGTATTCAATATCACCTAGAAGAGAGTTGTTATGTTTCCAAAGGGATTTACCACGTATAAATTGATTAAAATTCAATTTTAGAACTATCATTGAATGATCAGAGCGGTAACTGGGTTCAATGGTACAATTTTCTATTGAAGAAAACATATTTTCAGAAACAAGGAAGAAGTCGAGTCTAGCTTGTTTTAAAGGAGTTCTTCGTCTCCAAGTATACCGTTTTAAATGGGGATGTAATTCTCTAAAAGGATCAATTAGATTATAATCGCATTTAATGTCTAAAACTCGCTCTCGTGCCTTATTGTTATATATGCTTTTGTAATTAGAATAATCAAGGATTGGATCTTGAACAATATTAAAGTCTCCACACATTATTAGAGTGCTGTTTTTAACCTGTTCATATTTTAATAAAATACTGTCGTAAAAATTGGGAGAGTCATTGTTTGGGCCATATAAAGTGATGAGTGTGAATCTGTTATTGTCAACTGTTAAGTCAGCTATGAGAAAGTTACCTTCGTTATCTGATATGTGAGATTGTACTTTATAATCTAAGTGCTTGTTGAAAAGTATTGCAACACCTCTTGCATTCGAGGTTCCTGAACTAAAAAGACAATCATTTCCCCACTGTGTGCGAATAAAGTTTTCAGTTGCTGTAGTAGAGTGAATGTCCTGAAGGCAATAAATGTGACAGTTTTTAATCAGTACGATTATTAGTTTTTATGCATAACTTGCCTTTTTACAATCATTAATATTATTATGAGAAAACATGAATTGAACTGAATTGAATTGGGGTTTAAGGCGCACCAACACATAAAAGGTTATATGGCGCCTAACAGGAATGAACGTGCTCGGCTCATGTTCTTTTTACATCAAAATAAAATATGGAGAATGGGCCTAGAACCTTGTTACCTGCAGAACTGCAGAGTTGCGGGAAATTCTATAGTAGACACTCCATTTACGATGGAGCCACGTTTCCATACGCGGTGTCATGATGAAGACCTTGAATGAGGACGATAAAAAATTACAAAATGAATATGAATGTAGGGTGTGTGGTGGGTGAGGAGGGTGTGGGAGTGTATGTGTGTGTGTGTGTGTGCGTGGGGGGGGGGGGGGGGGGGGTCCTACCCATCTGCATGTGACAGTGTGTTTGTGAGATTGCAGTGGATGCAGAAAACGTGAAAGAAAATGTTTTTTTTTACATATTACTATATTACTAACTATTGATAATAATGCACCAATAATATATTTATACATATGGCAGAATAACTAAGAAAATCGCGAAAATTGAAAATTGTATTTAATTATAAGCAAGCAGTTTTAAAGTCAAAATGATACTGGATTAATAAATGGAGATGTTAATTTTAAGACTCGATAAAAACGTCAAGATTGACATGTGTCCCATTAAAGGTCTCTTTGTAATAATTAATTCAGACTGGATTATTCGGCTCCGTGCGATATCTAAAGGAACACACGTGCCAAGCTTGATTTCCTTGCTTTACTGGCGTTGTAGCGTTAGTTAACTTGCATATTTGCAAATCATTGTTAATATTAGTTATTATAACGGTTTAAAACACTGTGTTTTGCACATTACTAACTGTTGATAATCATGATGCACCAATTATGTAATTAAAGAAACTAACCCGCCAAATAACGTCATAGTTACACTACAAAACTGTTCATCAAAACTCTATCCAGGTGTTCAGGTCATATACTAATGTAATTAAAAGAAAAGATGTATTCACAGTTTCTTAAAATACCTGTAATCGAATATGCGAAAAATTAATTATGAGTTGGTAACTCTTAATTCGACTCTCAGGTTTTGGGGTTTGGCCTGGCTGGTTAAAACTGTTTATATTGTGTCTATAGAGGTTGGATTCTCAAGGTATGAAAGCACTAATTATTTTCCCCACAGACACCAATGTTAAAGTGTCACATATTAATGATTTGCTGCAAATTCAACTCAAGTATGGATAATGCAGCAGTGTAATGTTCATATAGAAAACTATTTTTCCGCCTGAAAAATCACCAGAAAACGTGGGGTCACAAGACATGTAAGAAAGTTCTTGTTTGTTTACTAAACAAGTCAAGGGTACAGCTGTTTTTATTGATCGACTGTTTTCATTGCTCACAAAGTGTAAGCATAGAGTCGAAATTTCGAAAAAAATGTTCATCAGTGATCCAGTAAAACCTATTAATACGCTTCTTATACATATAACCACAAAATCGAATAGAAATGGGCAGTTTTCCCCTACTTATAATGCCCATTTCCATCGAAAAAGGAGCGATTACTTTTTATTATAGGAACTACATTCGACTACACCCCGGAGGTTTACATGTAATTGGTGGTGGTAAACCTTCAATATATATTTAAAACTCGTCGTCCGTAGATTTAGAAACGATATGCATATGTCGTAAAAGGTGGCTATTGTTGGCGGGATAGCTACTTTAAACATGTCAGTGGTATAATAACGAAAACATATTACTCCGAACTGTATAAAGATTGATTTATTTATATTCAAGTCGGTTTAATAGAAAATGATACAGGCTGATACAGGATAATAAATAACTTGAGGCCAGTTGTAGGATGGTATCTCTGTGGTTTTCGCGCGTTCAGTCCAAGTCAGGACAGAATTTGGGTTAATTATCGAAATATTTGAAAACGGAATTTCCCACCTTACCAGTCCTCCGGATGAGACTTAAGACCGAGTTCCCACAATCGTGCAAACTCGCTCATTTCCGTAGATCATCGGAAATAATGGGGAAAAAAAATGGTTAAGGCAGTTCCGATTGCGAGTTCCCACATACAAAGAACGCACAACAAAAATAGGTCACACTTAATGGCTTACCTTGGAGATTCGCCATATAAACTTTAAACCAAATAGCACGCATAGGTGTGTTATACTTGATACAACCTTCAGATTGCCGTGTATCACTTCAAAGTGTATATTTTGGATACCCATCAACTATGCCATAATGTTATTTCACATATTATTGCACAAGAAACTCTGGTAAAACACATTTGCATATCACATAACTACGTGAACACAACAAACCATACTTTGTACGGTGCATGCTTTTCCTTACATGCAAAATGTCTTTATTTGCAGATAAACTTAGTTCCGCTGGTTTCGTCGTGGTTCCCGTCCAGATACGTAAACATGAAGCCTGCGAAATCGTGATTGACAAAAAGATCGTCTGGAAGTGTACACTTACTTCTTTAGAGATGGGTAAGACTTTAATACAAGACAGATGCAAACAAAACAAGTGAAGATTGCATACCCCAACCCTCAGGGAATGTTATCATACACAAACATGATTTACCAAATAGTGGCCGCGTGACAAACAATTAAGTCATTGTTTACTAGACTGAATTAGACCGAGGTTCAAATTGGAGAGAGGTCTAATTCAATAGAAGAGAGGTTCAGTTCAACTGAAGATATTGGAATTAGACCTCTCTTAAACTGAATTAAACATCTCGTCAATTTAATTAATTGAGTTGATGTTAATTTGATGTTATCGGGGTGGGTGGTGGGGGGAAGCTTTTGATTAGCAGGATCAGTGGGGTGCAAGCTTTTGATTAGCAGGATCGAGGTGGTGCAAGCTTTTGATTAGCAGGATCAGAAGGTGTGTTTTTCACACAATTTATTACTCTACCTTTCGTTTTATTAACCCGTAACATTTCACCAATGTAGGAATTGTTCAGGCATTTCTGTCGTTTACTGGCGATGTGTGTCTTGTTTACGTATGAAATATAATGCTTATAACTGTGTATTTACAGGAACTAATAGCAAGAGTCCACTTCTACAAGAGGCAGTGGACGCATGTATGGCGGCTTCTAAGTAGTTATATACAATGGATGCGCTACAACACCATAAATACAAATATATATCTGCGTTGAGTTTTACACCATAGCACACGTCTAAGCTTACAATTAACATGACGCCAGTTGTCAGTCATTTATCTGTTTCAACCAATCAAACCAATACGATACCTCCGACAAATAATAGCACGTGTAACATTATTATAATTATAGGTTATTATATTTGTATTGGGATATATGCACTAGTAGTTCTTTCGCGTATGCGACTTTAGGAGCGCAATATTTATGCGCGAAATATCCCAATATAAATCAAATAATCGTTTTTATTGCATATGCATTTTTAAATTAGAACAATAAAATACGTTGTCACAGTTATTATTTTTTTTAACAAAAATCATGTATTTGAAACAAAATATTGGGAATTTTCACAATGAAATCAACATTGTTTACATCACGTATCATACTTTCTTATTGCACCAATCGCGAACGAGTATACATTATACACCAAATATAACTTTAGTTGACAGTACCCTATTGCAAAAACCGGTCTGATTGGCGGAATAAGTATATGAAAACCTCAATGCCTAATGCATACATAAGCCTTATTTTGATTGGATGATAGACTAGGTGGGAAATTCAATTAGGTTAACTTGAATTTGTTATTTATTTCTGATTATTATTTAACATAGCTTTCATTTGTATGATTTAGCTCTATGATATAGCAGAATAAAAAGGAAAGAGGGTGATTTAAATAAATTTATTTGGGGTTTCCCTCAAATTGTAGGATCATGTCCTTCGGACATCTAGAAGTGGCACTAAAAATAGGTCAACCCCTAACACGAAGTACCTGTTTACATGTATCTAAGCTTCATCAGTGTAACAGGGTAAGCAACAGTAAGCCTGGGGTTTTTGCTTGCATGTCAGATGGGAAAACATTAAACAGTAATAAATACTGATAAAGGTGATCCTTTGAGGGCAACAAACACAATTCAGAGAATAAAGCAGCAGACTCGGTTTTATTGAGTCTGTTCATGAGAAGTAATGAAAGAAGCAACACTTCTCACGCCCCCTAGCACCGGCTTAAGCGGTATTCTACTTTAAAGCCACCTATATTGGGCTCGATGGTCCCAAAGGACCAGTAAAAAATAACACTACTGAGTAAGTCTATAGAAAATGCAATAGTGGTCTATGACCTTTACTACATGTCAAATTATCAGCGAATATTGACGTTTCCTGCAACATTGCAAGTAAACGGAGCTTGTAAATGCGTATGCAATAATCGATCTCCGGCTGTCCGATATCAGCAATAGGGCGGAGATATCTCAGTACTGGCGTCATGTTAACTGACACGTGTGTGTGTGTGTTATGACGTCATGTATACGTTTAATTTCCTTTCTTGCATCATAAGAACAATATATAAAATGTATATTGTCAATATACTCCGACATCAACAATAGGGCAGAGACATCTAAGTGCTGGCGTCATGTTATTTAGCACGTGTTTTTTATGACGTCGTTTATATATTTAATTTCCTTTCATGCATCATAAGAACAATATATATATATAATGTATATGGTCAATGTACTCCAACATCAACAACAGGACGGAGATATCTAAGTACTGGCGTCTGGTTAATGGGCACGTGTGTGTTATGACGTCATTTGTACATTTAATTTCCTTTCAGACAGCATAAGAACAATATATAAAATTCAACTATAAGATTGAAAAATATATAATAAAACAATATGTATCGTGATGATATGTTTTTTAGTGTTCACTACAGACAAAATAGTTACTGGTCTACCTTGTGTATGATGTAATTGTCCTCAAGGTTTCCTTCCTGGACAATAATGGATGGATTGCATAGTCACCGGTATCGGTTATGTCTGTGATTTAAAGCACTATTTTCAGCCTATTGTATTTTTGTTTCGTGATCAAACCACCGTTATTTAGATTTAAACTTGGCCGGAAATAGGACTTTAAACATAATCTATGAACGTTAAAATACTCGATCATTGTTAAACACTGGGTTTTTGAAATAAAGCTATATAAAACTTCTTACTTTGTCTTATATGTAGCCTCATTGAAAGCATACAACAAATGCATACACGCTTCACGTGATTCACCTATCCTTCATTTCATCATGGTCAGCACAACGTATGTTCCACAAAACACAGAAGCCATCGTTCATTGAGGACAGCATGTCCACGTCACCTTACACGTGTTCGACAGAACAGAGTATGTATCGTTCATTATTAAAAGTATCCACACTACGGTACACGTGTTCCACAGAACAGAGTAGGTATCGTTCATTACTGGAAGCATGTCCACACCACGTTACACGTGTTCCACAGAAAAGAGTAGGTATCGTTCACTACTGACAGCATGTCCACAGAACAAAGTAGGTATTGTTCATTATTGATAGCATGTCCACATCACGCTAGACGAGTTCCACAGAACAGATAAGGTATCGTTCATTATTGACAACATGCCCACATCATGTTACACGTGTTCTACTGAACAGAACAGAATACGTATCGTTCATTACTGGCGGCATGTCCACATCACTTTACTCGTCTTCCACAGAATAGAATAGGTGTCGTTCGTTATTGGCGGCATGTCCACATTACGTTACACGTGTTCCACAGAACAGTATTACTGGCGGCATGTCCACATCACGCTACACGTGTTCCACAGAACAGAATAGGTATCGTTCATTACTGGCGGCATGTCCACATCACGTTACACGTGTTCCACAGCACAGAGTAGGTATCGTTCATCATTGACAACATGTCTACATCAAGCTACACGTGTTCCACAGCACAGAGTAGGTATCGTTCATCATTGACATCATGTCCGCATCATGCTACACGTGTTCCACAGATCAAAATAGGTATCGTTCATCATTGACAACATGACGACTACATCACGCTAGACGAGTTCAACAGAACAGATAAAGTAACGTTCATTATTGACAACATGCCCACATCATGTTACACGTGTTCTACTGAACAGAACAGAATATGTATCGTTCATTACTGGCGGCATGTCCAAATCACGTTACACGGGTTCCATAGAACAGAATAGGTATAGTTCGTTATTGGTGGCATGTCCACATCACGTTACACGTGTTCCACAGAACAGAAAAGGTATCGTTCATTACTGGCGGCATGTCCACATCACGTTAAACGTGTTCCACAGAACAGAATAGGTATCGTTCGTTATTGGCGGCATGTCCACATCACGCTACACGTGTTCCACAGAATAGAAGAGGTATCGTTCATACTGACGGCATGTCCACACCACGTTACACGTGTTCCACAGAACAGAATAGGTATCGTTCAATACTGGTGGCATGTCCATATCACGCTACACGTGTTCCACAGAACAGAATAGGTATCGTTCATTACTGGCGGCATGTCTACACCACGTTACACGTGTTCCACAGAACGGAACAGAATAGGTATCGTTCATTATTGGCGGCGTGTCCACATCACGCTACGCGTGTTCCACAGAACAGAATAGGTATCGTTCATTATTGACGGCATGTCCACATCACGTTACGCGTGTTCCACGGCATGTCCACATCACGCTACACGTGTTCTACAGAACAGAATAGGCATCGTTCATTACTGGTGGCATGTCCACATCACGTTACACGTGTTACACAGAACAGAATAGGTATCGTTCATTACTGGCGGCATGTCCACATCACAATACACGTGTTACACAGAGCAGAATAGGTATCGTTCATTACTGGCGGCATGTCCACATCACGTTACGCGTGTTTCACAGAACAGAATAAGTATCGTTCATTACTTGCGGCATGTCCACATCACGTTACGCGTGTTCCACAGAACAGAATAGGTATCGTTCAATACTGGCGGCATGTCCACATCACGCTACGCGTGTTCCACAGAACAGAATAGGTATCGTTCATTACTGGCGGCATGTCCACATCACGCTACGCGTGTTCCACAGAACAGAATAGGTATCGTTTATTACTGGCGGCATGTCCACATCACGTTACGCGTGTTCCACAGAACAGAATCGGTATCGTTCATTACTGGCGGCATGTCAACATCACATTACACATGTTCACAGAACAGAATAGGTATCGTTCATTACTGGCGGCATGTCCAAATCACGTTACGCGTGTTCCACAGAACAGAATAGGTATCGTTCATTACTGGCGGCATGTCCACATCACGTTACGCGTGTTCCACAGAACAGAATAGGTATCGTTTATTACTGGCGGCATGTCCACATCACGCTACGCGTACTGGCGGCATGTCCACATCACGCTACGCGTGTTCCACAGAACAGAAAAGGTATCGTTCGTTACTGGCGGCATGTCCAGATCACGCTACACGTGTTCCACAGAACAGAATAGGTATCGTTCATTACTGGCGGCATGTCCAGATCACGCTACACGTGTTCCACAGAACAGAATAGGTATCGTTCATTACTGGCGGCATGTCCACATCACGCTACACGTGTTTCACAGAACAGAACAGGTATCGTTCATTACTGGCGGCATGTCCACATCACGCTACGCGTGTTACACAGAACAAAATAGGTATCGTTCATTACTGGCGGCATGTCCACATGACGTTACGCGTGTTCCAAAGAACAGAATAGGTATCGTTCATTACTGGCGGCATGTCCACATCACGTTACACGTGCTCCACGGAACAGAATAGGTATCGTTCCTTACTGGCGGCATGTCCACATCACGCTACACGTGTTCCACAGAACAGAATACGTATCGTTCATTACTGGCGGCATGTCCACATCACGTTACACGTGTTTCACAGCACAGAGTAGGTATCGTTCATCATTGACAACATGTCTACATCAAGCTACACGTGTTCCACAGCACAGAGTAGGTATCGTTCATCATTGACAACATGTCTACATCACGCTACACGTGTTCCACAGAACAGAGTAGATATCGTTCATCATTGACAACATGTCCACATCATGATACACGTGTTCCACAGAACAGAGAAGATATCGTTTATCATTGACAACATGTCCACATCACGCTACACGTGTTCCACAGAACAGAGTAGATATCGTTCATCATTGACAACATGTCCACATCACGCTACACGTGTTCCATAGAACAGAGTAGATATAACATGTCTACATCAAGCTACACGTGTTCCACAGAACAAAGTAGATATCGTTCGTCAATGACAACATGTCCACACCTCTCTACACGTGTTCCACAGAACAGAGTAGATATCGTTCATCATTGACAACATGTCCACATCACGCTAAACGTGTTCCACAGAACAGAGTAGATATCGTTCATCATTGACAACATGTTCACATCACGCTACACGTGTTCCACAGAACAGAGTAGATATCGTTCATCATTGACAACATGTCCACATCACGCTACACGTGTTCCACAGAACAGAGTAGATATCGTTCATCATTGACAACATGTCTACATCAAGCTACACGTGTTCCACAGAACAGAGTAGATATCGTTCATCATTGACAACATGTCCACACCACGTTACACGTGTTACACAGAACAAAATAGGTATCGTTCATCTTTGACAACATGTCTACATCAAGTTACACGTGTTCCACAGAACAGAGTAGATATCGTTCATCATTGACAACATGTCCACACCACGCTACACGTGTTCCACAGAACAGAGTAGATATCTTTCATCATTGACAACATGTCTACATCAAGCTACACGTGTTCCACAGCACAGAGTAGGTATCGTTCATCTTTGACAACATGTCCGCATCATGCTACACGTGTTCCACAGAACAAAACAGGTATCGTTCATCATTGACAGCATGTCTACATCAAGCTACACGTGTTCCACAGAACAGAGTAGATATCGTTCATCATTGACAACATGTCGACATCACGCTACACGTGTTCCACAGAACAGAGTAGATATCGTTCATCATTGACAACATGTCCACATCACGCTACACGTGTTCCACAGAACAGGGTAGATATCGTTCATCATTGACAACATGTTCACATCACGCTACACGTGTTCCACAGAACAGAGTAGATATCGTTCATCATTGACAACATGTCCACATCACGCTACACGTGTTCCACAGAACATAGTAGATATCGTTCATCATTGACAACATGTCTACATCAAGCTACACGTGTTCCACAGAACAGATTAGATATCGTTCATCATTGACAACATGTCCACACCACGTTACACGTGTTACACAGAACAAAATAGGTATCGTTCATCATTGACACCATGTCTACATTAAGTTACACGTGTTCCACAGCACAGAGTAGATATCGTTCATCATTGACAACATGTCCACACCACGCTACACGTGTTCCACAGAACAGAGTAGATATCGTTCATCAATGACAACATGTCCACACCTCTCTACACGTGTTCCACAGAACAGAGTAGATATCGTTCATCATTGACAACATGTCCACATCACGCTACACGTGTTCCACAGAACAGAGTAGATATCGTTCATCATTGACAACATGTCCACATCACGCTACACGTGTTCCACAGAACAGAGTAGATATCATTCACCATTGACAACATGTTAACATCACGCTACACGTGTTCCACAGAACAGAGTAGATATCGTTCATCATTGACAACATGTCCACATCACGCTACACGTGTTCCACAGAACAGAGTAGAATTCGTTCATCATTGACAACATGTCTACATCAAGCTACACGTGTTCCACAGAACAGAGTAGATATCGTTCATCATTGACAACATGTCCACACCACGTTACACGTGTTACACAGAACAAAATAGGTATCGTTCATCATTGACAACATGTCTACATCAAGTTACACGTGTTCCACAGAACAGAGTAGATATCGTTCATCATTGACAACATGTCCACACCACGCTACACGTGTTCCGCAGAACAGAGTAGATATCTTTCATCACTGACAACATGTCCGCATCACGCTACACGTGTTCCATAGAACAGAGTAGATATCGTTCATCATTGACAACATGTCTACATCAAGCTACACGTGTTCCACAGCACAGAGTAGGTATCGTTCATCATTGACAACATGTCCGCATCATGCTACACGTGTTCCACAGAACAAAACAGGTATCGTTCATCATTGACAGCATGTCTACATCAAGCTACACGTGTTCCACAGAACAGAGTAGATATTGTTCATCATTGACAACATGTCCACATCACGCTACACGTGTTCCACAGCACAGAGTAGATATCGTTCATCATTGACAACATGTCCACACCACGCTACACGTGTTCCACAGAACAGAGTAGATATCGTTCATCAATGACAACATGTCCACACCTCTCTACACGTGTTCCACAGAACAGAGTAGATATCGTTCATCATTGACAACATGTCCACATCACGCTACACGTGTTCCACAGAACAGAGTAGATATCGTTCATCATTGACAACATGTCCACATCACGCTACACGTGTTCCACAGAACAGAGTAGATATCATTCACCATTGACAACATGTTAACATCACGCTACACGTGTTCCACAGAACAGAGTAGATATCGTTCATCATTGACAACATGTCCACATCACGCTACACGTGTTCCACAGAACAGAGTAGAATTCGTTCATCATTGACAACATGTCTACATCAAGCTACACGTGTTCCACAGAACAGAGTAGATATCGTTCATCATTGACAACATGTCCACACCACGTTACACGTGTTACACAGAACAAAATAGGTATCGTTCATCATTGACAACATGTCTACATCAAGTTACACGTGTTCCACAGAACAGAGTAGATATCGTTCATCATTGACAACATGTCCACACCACGCTACACGTGTTCCACAGAACAGAGTAGATATCTTTCATCACTGACAACATGTCCGCATCACGCTACACGTGTTCCATAGAACAGAGTAGATATCGTTCATCATTGACAACATGTCTACATCAAGCTACACGTGTTCCACAGCACAGAGTAGGTATCGTTCATCATTGACAACATGTCCGCATCATGCTACACGTGTTCCACAGAACAAAACAGGTATCGTTCATCATTGACAGCATGTCTACATCAAGCTACACGTGTTCCACAGAACAGAGTAGATATTGTTCATCATTGACAACATGTCCACATCACGCTACACGTGTTCCACAGAACAAAATAGGTATTTTTCATCATTGACAACATGTCTACATCACGCTACACGTGTTCCACAGAACAGAGTAGATATCGTTCATCATTGACAACATGTCCACATCATGATACACGTGTTCCACAGAACAGAGTAGATATCGTTCATCATTGACAACATGTCCACATCATTTTTTTTAATTTTTTTTTAATTTCGATTACCAAATGAATGGTTTGTGAGGGTCGGGGTGGGCCGCCCCTCAACAAACCGTACAGATATGTATGTAATATGCATCATATTTATATATAAACAGTTTTCACATATACTTACATACAAAAATGCATATCATAATTAGAAGCTGTATAAATAGGGAGTTTTTTTTTTTAAAAACATCTTTACAATTTCAAAAGAAGATTTAAAATACACATTTCTGAAAGAGGGACACCGAGGATCTTTCAAAAGTTTTATTTACAAATAAACCAGATTGCTGTATGTCCCTTTTACACTTGAAAGCGGAAAAAAATTATAATTGTCAAGATATTTATTTTGCTACTTTAATACCCCTTCAATGATAATCGTAAAGATGTTTTTTGTTTTTTTTTGTTTTTTTTAAAACCCAGCTTATATATTTTACCTAACAAATGATTTAACATAGATAAGTGCATAGATAAAATAATCAAGTACGAATGTTTCAGTTTGTATACAAATCCACAAACTATCTCTGCTGAGTTTAACTATAGTTGATTGTGTGAAAAAAATGCTGTTATAAAAAATAAAAATATATAAAGAAAAGACAAGATCTATCTATGTAGGTGTGACTCTTCATTATTCAGTGGGAACAGCGGGGAACATAAGTTAGCTTGGGAACTTTTTTTTTTTTTCTGTATCAAAGATTAGAAGAAAAAAATAATAATAAGGTAGATGTGTTGCACAGTGTAACTTAATAATTAAGACAATAACTAATTCAGTAGAGATTTATAAGTCGACCAAGGTTTTTCAAATTTATCAAATGCAATACTTTTAATTGCATTTATTTTTTCAGTTTGATATATGTATTTAATTTGTGGTTTGAAATTAATGAACAGTGGCAATCTTCCATCTAACTTACATTTATATATGAAGTATTTTGCATGCAAAATTAATTTATTTAAAACAATATCATATTGACTAGACCCAAATATGATTTCTTTTATAGTCCATTCCGGTTGGATTATTATATTATTATCATTGCAAGTAATCTTAAAAATATCCCAAAATGTTTTAATATATTTACATTCCCAAAATAAATGTGTAATGGTTTCTGGAGACTCTGTACAAAAGCTACAAGAATTATCATTTTTTATCTTCATTTTTGTCAAAAGGATGTTTGTAGCAGTAATTCTATGGTTTATTTTTGCCTGAAACCATTGTAACCTGGTGTCTTTTGTACATTTGATAGGTATTTTGAACAAGTCCTTCCATTCTCTGTCTATATTTAAACCATATTGCCCCCATTTGGCTATAGATGTTGGATGTACATTTGATTTATTAAGTATATCATAAATGGAACGACAGCCTTTCTGTGAGCTTGTTATAAGGGACACTACTGATGGGCAAACTGGATTTTCTAAATTAATGGCAAGATGAGAGAAATTTTGTTTTTGAAGGTAGTCCCGTATTGCTGCAGTCATACCTTCATATTCTAAAAAATGTGACTTTGCAGCAAAGTTTTCGATAAATAGTGTAAAAGAGAGAAGATTACCATTGTTATCCATTATATCATTAATAAATAAAATACCTTTATCATACCATCTTTTATAAAAAGCACATGATCTTCCAATCTTAATGTTATTATTGTACCATAATGGTTGTGTTAAGAAATCTTTCCATGACAGTGATTTTTTAACATCTAGTAAGATGTTAAGACTTGTGTAAACATCCTTCCAGAAAGGATTGCCTATTTCTTGCACGTTTTTCTTTACATAATCATTACCGAAAAATAGCATATTGGTGGTGAATGGATACATATGTTTATGGATTTCCATACATTTTTTGTTTCCAATCAAAAGTCTTCTAATCCATGTTAATTTCAGAGAATATATGAACTGTTTAATATTGATCATTCTAAGTCCACCATAATCATAGTCTTGAGTTACAACAGATCTCTTAATTTTGTCTGGGTGGTTATTCCAGAGGAAATTAAAACACATTTTTTGCAACAGTGTGACCTGTTCCTCAGGTGGATTAGGTAATGATGAAAATAAATGATTTAACTTTGGTAGAGCTAAGCTTTTTATAACAGTGATTTTTCCAAAAGGTGTGAGGATTCTTTTTGACCAGGACATTAGTAATGATTTAATTTCGTTTATTTTCCTATCATAATTTAAGGCAATCACACTCCTTAAATTTGTTGACATTGTTATTCCTAAGATCAAAAATTCACCCTGATTCCAGTTAAGATCTGTATCTGTGCATAATTTTATATTTGAACCTTTGTTTTTCCCAAACCATATAACTCTGGTTTTATCAACATTAACATTAAGACCTGAAATATCTCCATAGAATTTTAAAACAATTAAAGCATGTTTAAGGGATTTTTCGGTGCCGTCTAATATAAGAGAGGTGTCATCGGCATATTGAGAAATTAAATATTCAGTATCTCCTACTTTAACTCCTTTAATATCTTTATTTGTCCGGACCAGTACAGCCAATATTTCGACACACAGAATAAAAATGTATGGGGAGAGCGGATCTCCCTGTCGGCAGCCTCGGTGAATAAAAAACCACTCTGACAGATGGCCGTTAACTAAAATGCAAGATTTAATGTTTGTGTAAAAGACTTTTATCCACTTTCTTATACCTTGTCCTAACTGAAAAAAGGTTAAAACCTCCTCAATAAAAGACCAGGAAAGAGTATCAAAGGCTTTTTCAAAATCTACAATAAGTAATAATCCTGGTATATCATTCTTCTCGGTATAATAAAACAAATCATAAATGGTACGAGTATTTTCACCTATATATCTCCCTGCCAGAAAGCCAGTCTGGTCATCATTTATAAGAAAGGGAAGTACTTGTTTTAAACGCTGTGCAATGCATGCTGATGCTAATTTATACGAACAATTTAATAAAGATATTGGTCTCCAGTTTTTTAAATAATGTCTATCTTTGTTTGTCTTTGGTATACATGTTATAATTCCCTCCTTTTGTGTGATTGATAATTCACCTTTCAAAAAACCATGGTTAATGGATCTCAAGAGGAAAATTCCTATATCTATCCAGAAAAACTGTCCACATCATGATACACGTGTTCCACAGAACAGAGTAGATATCGTTCATCATTGACAACATGCCCACATCACGCTACACGTGTTCCACAGAACAGAGTAGATATAACATGTCTACATCAAGCTACACGTGTTCCACAGAACAGAGTAGATATCGTTCATCAATGACAATATGTCCACACCTCTCTACACGTGTTCCACAGAACAGAGTAGATATCGTTCATCATTGACAACATGTCCACATCACGCTACACGTGTTCCACAGAACAGAGTAGATATCGTTCATCATTGACAACATGTCCACATCACGCTACACGTGTTCCACAGAACAGAGTAGATATCGTTCTCTTTGACAACATGTCTACATCAAGCTACACGTGTTCCACAGAACAGTGTAGATATCGTTCATCATTGACAACATGTTCACACCACGTTACACGTGTTACACAGAACAAAATAGGTATCGTTCATCATTGACAACATGTTCACATCACGCTACACGTGTTCCACAGAACAGAGTAGATATCGTTCATCATTGACAACATGTCCACATCACGCTACACGTGTTCCACAGAACAGAGTAGATATCGTTCATCATTGACAACATGTCCACATCACGCTAAACGTGTTACACAGAACAAAATAGGTATCGTTCATCATTGACAACATGTTCACATCACGCTACACGTGTTCCACAGAACAGAGTAGATATCGTTCATCATTGACAACATGTCCACATCACGCTACACGTGTTCCACAGAACAGAGTAGATATCGTTCATCATTGACAACATGTCCACATCACGCTAAACGTGTTCCACAGAACAGAGTAGATATCGTTCATCATTGACAATATGTTCACATCACGCTACACGTGTTCCACAGAACAGAGAAGATATCGTTTATCATTGACAACATGTCCACATCACGCTACACGTGTTCCACAGAACAGAGTAGATATCGATCATCATTGACAACATGTCCACATCACGCTACACGTGTTCCACAGCACAGAGTAGATATCGTTCATCATTGACAACATGCCCACACCACGTTACACGTGTTACACAGCACAGAGTAGATATCGTTCATCATTGACAACATGTCCACATCACGCTACACGTGTTACACAGCACAGAGTAGATATCGTTCATCATTGACAACATGTCCACACCACGTTACACGCGTTACACTGAACAGAGTAGATATCGTTCATCATTGACAACATGTCTACATCAAGCTACACGTGTTCCACAGAACAGAGTAGATATCTTTCATCACTGACAACATGTCCGCATCACGATACACGTGTTCCATAGAACAGAGTAGATATCGTTCATCATTGACAACATGTCCACATCACGCTACACGTGTTCCACAGAACAGAGTAGATATCGTTCATCATTGACAACATGTCCGCATCACGCTACACGTGTTCCATAGAACAGAGTAGATATTGTTCATCACTGACAACATGTCCGCATCACGCTACACGTGTTCCATAGAACAGAGTAGATATCGTTCATCATTGACAACATGTCTACATCAAGCTACACGTGTTCCACAGAACAGAGTAGATATCGTTCACCATTGACAACATGTCCACATCACGCTACACGTGTTCCACAGAACAGAGTAGATATTGTTCATCACTGACAACATGTCTGCATCACGCTACACGTGTTCCATAGAACAGAGTAGATATTGTTCATCACTGACAACATGTCCGCATCACGCTACACGTGTTCCATAGAACAGAGTAGATATCGTTCATCATTGGCAACAAGTCTACATCAAGCTACACGTGTTCCACAGAACAGAGTAGATATTGTTCATCATTGACAACATCTCCACATCAAGCTACACGTGTTCTACAGAACAGAGTAGATATCGTTCATCATTGACAACATGTCCACATAATTATACTACACCTGTTCCACAGAACAGAATAGGTATCGTTCATCATTGACAACATGTCCACATCACGCTACACGTGTTCTGTGACAATCACACTATATCTATTAAAGAAACTAGCCCGCCAGATAACGGTAAAAGTGCACTACAAAACCGTTTATTAAAACTCAGCCAGGTTTATTCAACGGGTTTTAAAATACCCGTGATTGAATATGCCTAGAATGAATTATGAGTTATGGCCTGATTGGTTAAAGCGGTTTATATTGTATATATAGGGTTTGGATTCTCAAAATAGGTTAATTGTATATAAATTGTATATATACCTCGTCGTCATTAGGTTAAGAAACGGTGTACACGTATTGTGAAAGGTTGGTGGTGTTGGCGCGATAGCTACTTTAAACATTAAGTCTATGTTGAAGCAAGCAATTTACTGCTTCTTGATACCTTAGATAAAATACACACGGGAAATAATTTTCTAAAAAGATAACATTCATAAAAGATAAAAACACAATTGCAAAATGCCTTAAAAACAAACCGAGAGATCTAGACTACGTGAAATTTCGAGTAGATTTGAGGCTTTCCAAGGGTGTGGGTCCGTGTTCTCTTGTTCCCTAAAAATATGACCCAGTGTTCCCTTGTGCCGAAAAAATAGTTTGCTTTGCTCCCCAAATTTATTTGTTCGGTGTTCCCTAAAAGTATTTCCAATGTTCCCTTGTTCCCCAAAACTGTTTTCAAATATTCCGCAAAATTCAATCTAATGAACTGACAAACCATTTAACCTAAAGTAATTATAGACAACACTGTCATCACGACGTTTTGAAGTGTTGACTTTTTGTCAACGATTTTTTATATATATATATATATATATATATATATATATATATATATTAAAAGGACACACGGCAATCTTGAAGTTTTTATCAAGTATGTAAATAAATATTAGTCACGATTTATTTATCCAGCATCATTTACTTTAAAACTGTTTGCATATAGATCTAATTAGTTATTTCTTCTTAATAAATCATAGACCCTATTTAAATATATTATTGGTGCAATATTCACAACACAGTTTTCTTTATACTATTTTTATAATTAATATTAATGATAGAACAAATGCAAGTTTTGTAGAAAAACTAAAGGGACGCCGCGAGCATTTAAAATATAACGTGACGCCGCGAGTTTTTCAAAAAAAAAAGATTGCCGTTTGTCCCTTTAAAACTACTAGATGTTAAAATTGTATTTCTGTAAACTCCTGTTCTCTTGTTCACTAAAAATATGTCAATGTTCTCTGATTCCCTGAAAATAACAGACAATGTTCCCTTGTTCCCCCAAAATAAATGGCCATGGTCTCGTGTTCCCCAAACGTAGCGTAGCGTGCCATACTCTTTTACTCACGTGAGTAAACTTTTCAAACGAAGGCTCAAAAAATTAAAAAAATAAAAACTCGAAAAACGCAATAAAAAGGTGAGTCTAAGGCTGGGGTACAAGTAACATGCTGAGTTTGAAATGTTACGGAATAATGGTATATTTGACAGGATTTAAATCTTTCATCATGACCCTAAAATGTACCAGAAGTCACGTACGAGCGTTTATTTTTTAAAAGTTTCCCGGGGGAGGCCCCCGGACCACCAACAGCGGGAGGAGGACAACCCCCTCCCGCACCTACCCCCGTGAGTAATTGAGATTTTGGTCACGCTACGCCCCTACAAAGACACTGATAAAGTTTGGTAACGGTCAAATAATAAACAAAGTTTCTAGAGCGTTCACGAGGCAGAATATGGCATTTTTCAGCAAAGCAAGGGACGAAACTCTGGGGTTACTAATCCGAACAGGTTTTCGAACTTGTCCGAGCTGTCATTGATATCAACAATCTGGCCAAGTTTGGTAAAGACCAGCTGAATAAAATGAAGCCCCTATCGTGTTAACAATGCAAGCATAGTATATTTAAGAAAAGCAAGGGCCATAACGCCGGTGTAATTGGTCCGATCTGACTCGTTTTCGAAGTTTTCCGAGCCCTCGTTGATATCAACTATCTGGCCAAGCTTGGAAAATATTGGATGAAAAATGAAAGCCCAGTCGTGTTAACGAGATAAAATATAGCATATCTTAGAAAATCAGGGGCCATAACTCCATTGATACTGGTCCGACCTGTTTGGGTTTCGAACTTGTCCGAACTTTTATTGATATCAATAATCTGGCTAATTTTAAAAATGCCATGAAAAA
The DNA here is from genome assembly GCA_037043455.1 of Cyrtodaria siliqua. Classification (NCBI taxonomy): domain Eukaryota; kingdom Metazoa; phylum Mollusca; class Bivalvia; order Adapedonta; family Hiatellidae; genus Cyrtodaria; species Cyrtodaria siliqua. The sequence continues at coordinate 104,136 of JAWPHD010008223.1, forward strand.
ATTAAGACCATATCGTGCTGTCATTATTTCAAATCAAATGATACTGATAATGGGGAGAAACATAGGGTCATACTGATGTCCGTGTGTGGAAACAAGGTGTATAATCTCGTGAGTGACCTGCTAGCACCGGTGAAACCAGTGGACAAATCGTTTAAAGAATTACAGGTCTGATTTAGTGGAACATGCATCCCAGGGCAACAACAATTGTTCAGAGATGCAAATGTCATAGTAGTTTTCACAGCGAAGGACATGCGACTTCAACGTATGGTGCACGTTACCTTATCAACCGATTGCTTTGAAATAGTTGGAGTTAAAGTTGCCGGAACGACTAGTATATGGGGCCAAATACAAAGGCGTTTAATGTCAGAGAGTGCTGTTGCATTCATTGACTTTTAAGAAAGTAATAGACAAATCGCCCGCGATGGAACAGGTGCCAAAATGCGCAGCAGCCCCACAAAAGGACAGTTACGTTACTGCAGATCAATATAAAAAACAGAGAAATGTTCAACAAAAAAAAGAACCAGTAATTTAAAAAAGCTTTAGTTTTGGTGAAGGACATTCAACTAATGAATGCTATTTCAAGGACTATCTTTCCTTCAACTGTGACATGAAATGTCATATTCATAAAGCATGTAACACATCAAAGAAGGGGATGTTAAGAAAGAGATGAACTAAGGAAAGAGTAGAAAACAAAATGGGTCAAGATATCAAAAGCCTTATTCAAGTCGAAAAAGATACATGGACAAAAATTCAGGCGAAGGAATGTTTTTAATGTTCAAAATGGGACCATCAAAAGAAAACCGTACATTGTTACAATGATCTTGACTGGAATTCAGACTCCTGGAAATAGACACAGGTCCCTCTAAAACGATAATATCAGATCAAACTCTAGCAAATGTTAATGCTAACACGACGACAACAGTGACAAAATAAAAGAATATACTGATGAAGTCATTACAGTGAAAAATGAGAGCGAAGTGGTAATGGCAAAAAGACATACACATTCGTACAAATGTTCTTCTGCTTTATACAATTGATAGAGAGCTCGAGAATCAATTCCACAATATTACATGAGTTTCCACATGCCGCTAAATATATATTAGGCGTCATTATTTGTTATTAGGATTCTTGACAGGGGACATGGGCTCACATTCCCCGCCTAGAAATTATTCCCTGCCTGGAAATTATATTCACCCGAGCCGTTAGGCGAGGAGGAATATACACTTCCCAGGCAGGGAATATTCACCCGAGGCGTTGGGCGAGGGGGAATATAGTTTCCTGTCAAGGAATCCTAATAACGAATTTGTCATACTTCAAAGTTGTTACCATTTATTTAAGAAAAAAACCACAGCCAAAACCACTTTCTTTTTTTTTATTGCGCCAATTTCCCCGTAAATTTATTGCGCCAATTTCCCCGTAAAGTGCCTCTAACTAGACGTTGTTTATTTTCGTGACGTCATCGCTCTAACGACGTTATATTTGGCGGATTTTTTCATAAAATAAATGTATTTTATCACTATGTTAACGTTTTATTATTTGTAAAATTCATGAAAAAATATACTTCCGATTATTTCAGACCTTTACACACAATGGAAAGCGCAGGAAAGCAATAGAAAGGTAACAATCTGCGGTTTCAAAAAGGTTCGTCGCCATTTTGTTTTTGTGTATTGCAGGTATAGGTTACCTACGGGTATTGTCTATGTTCACGTCGCGAAACGAATACATGGGCTCATGTCTACGGCCCATGGACCAATACAATCCCGAGATTTTTCTTGCAGCATGACAAAATCTATTTGACAACCATTTATCACATAACATGGCGTCAGGGAGTGCAGTAAAGCCATGACTTATTTCTCATGAGGACAGACTCACTGTGTTTGTATACGTTAAAACTGTTAATACCAATTGTTTTCATGGTATATCATACGGTAGGTTCAGACGCCTTAATTATTTATCATTATTTGAAATCTTACTTAATAAAATGAACGTTAGTAACGTTAAATTTGATTTGTACCATAATATCCTAAATACACACTATGCATCGTGTAATACCAGAGGATATACACAGCATATGTTAGTTATTGTGGTACAAATACAATATAGCATGAGTCTTGCACGTGTACGGACTATAATGCACTCGCTAACGCTCGTGCAAAACTCATGCTCTATTCTATACTTAGGGTGTCGCATTATGCATGTGTAAGGCAAACGCATTTACATATAGAATATTATGTCAGTGCCTTTTACTATCAAGTTTATTAGGCGAGGCTTAGAAAACGAAGAATGGCGAGGCTCTGCCGAGCCATTCTTCGTTTCCGTGCCGAGCCTAATAAACTTGATAGTAAAAGGCACTGACATAATATTCTATTTATCATGTAGATTATCCACATTTTTTGTATGAATTACTATTATTACCTATTTCTCAGAATGTTACGCTTATCGAGGACGCCGCTATGTTGTTGTTTTTTGTTTGTTTTATGACGTCAGGCAACGTTACGTGCATGACGTCAGATAACGTTACGTACAATAAACGCTGTTGGATTCCGCATTGATTTGCTCTATTGGTCAGTGTCCAATAAAGCAAAATCTAATAGGTCACCCCTTTATTAGGCAGAAAAGTGCATATCTGCATGATAAAATCGCGTAACGTAGCGACGTCGTGTAAACAACAAAACGGCGTCATGATTTGCCTTACAAATTGCCGCCGTATATAAGGAAAATTGACAACATAAAAGTGAAACTATCACGTCGTAGGTGGGATATGTGATAAACAGAATCTTACATTCGTAACTGTGTGTTATTGACTTTAATAAACTCGTTGGATAAAAAGATAGGATACTCGGCAAGAGCCTCGTATCCTATCGTTTATTAAAATCAATAATACACTCATGTAAGATACTCTATGTAGCGCATACGTGGTCGAGGAGATAACGACGTTGCGTTGTAAACTTTCTCGCCACTCACCGCTGCGGATTCGAATCCCATTGGAAGATAAACTTTTAAGTGAGGAAGTGTCGATTATGGTGGCTTATATGTGCCATCTCGTCTTTTCGAGCGAAAAGACGCCGGGCGAAAAGACGCCGGGTGAAATAACGAAAAGACGAAAAAACGCCGGGCGAAATAACGAAAAGACGAAAAAACGCCGAGCGAAAAGGCGACAAATAGTCAAAACGCCGGGCGAAAAAACGAAAAGACGAGAAAGCGGCACTCGAAAATACGACGTTTTATATATTTAAATTCTCGTTATTTTGTGTGAAGTTTTTTCGTTTTTTCGTTATTTCGCCCAGCGTTTTTTCGTTTTTTCGTTATTTCGCCCGGCGTCTTTTCGCTCGGCGTTTTTTCGTCTTTTCGCATGGCGTCTTTTCGCCCGGCGTTATTTCGCGTGGCGTCTTTTCGCGTGGCGTTATTTCGCTCGGCGTTATTTCGCTCGGCGTTTTTTCGTCTTTTCGCATGGCGTCTTTTCGCCCGGCGTTATTTCGCGTGGCGTCTTTTCGCCCGGCGTTATTTCGCTCGGCGTTTTTTCGTCTTTTCGCATGGCGTCTTTTCGCCCGGCGTCTGTAACCTGTAACCACTTTTATTCACAGAAACGAAAACATATGTAATGAGAGAAAATAAAAAAAAACTTTCCTCGTCTGCGTTCTTGGAAAGAAGAGATTCGTTTAAGTACATCAGGTATTTCATCGGTTTCTGCTGAATGGTCAATACATAAAGTATTTTAATAAGTAGTTTAACTAAGTGTGTTTTGTTGTACATTGTTATTAAATTAGTCCAATGTGACAGTTTTTTTATAATGAGTAGATAAAGCTAGTGTTGGAAATCTGATGAAAATTCATTATCGGTCATCAGAATGTTTAACCGACCGATGATCGATCATTAATCGATTGACATGGCTTCTATATTAGACACCAGTGTAAGCCTTTTTGCAGAGTATAGTGAAGAAAAGAAACACATTATAAGTATCTTCTAGTCACAATAAGTATGTTCTAGTCAGCCCATTTTCACGTTATTTTCTAAATTACTATCTTTCGTCGATTTTTGTGCAACATATAACCTATTTATCTGTCGAAATGCCATGAAACACCATTCGTTCGATCGTTCGTTCGAACGTTCATTCCATCCATCCATCCATCCATCAATCAGAATGGCAACCAGGGACGAGGCTCTGCCTGATCTCGAGGATGAGATTTCCCTATCTCACGCGGATAACTATATCGAATGAAATAAGATAATATGCACGTATGTGAGGGTATGTGGACATTGGGACATATAATGTATGTAAAGATCCTATGTAAAGATATAAAAGGTACGGGGACATACAAATGATACGGGGGATATATTGTGTATTAAAAGATATATAGAGTATGTAGATATACTATGTAAATATATAAAGGGTACGGTGGCATACTATGAAGGATATAGAGAGTACGTAGGCATATTACGAAAGCATTTAGAGAGTACGGGGACATATTATGTAAGGGTATAAGGGGTATTCATGGGGTTATAATATATAAGTATATAGAGAGTACGTGGACATATTATATAAGGATATAGAGGGTATGGGCCATATTATGCAAGGACATATAGCGTATGGGGATATAGTTATTATGCAAGTATAATATCCACATACCCTATATATCCCTATATAATATGTTCCCATACCCTCTATATTATATAGAGGGTATGGGGATATATTACATAAGGATATATAAGGTATGGGGATATGATATGTAAGGATATATAGGGTATTAAATGTCTGGTTACGAATTGAATAGTTTTACATTTTCAAAAGATAGTCGGTAAATACAGTGTAACGTTATAGACTACAAAGGGTATAGGACCATGTGTTAGTGTTTGTTCGTGATTAATTATTTTTCTTTTCATTAGTGAATACAACTCCCAGTTCTCTTATAATTGTTATATCAATTAATTTGAAACATAATTCGTGTCTCTATTTGTATGTTACGTTACCATTACTATTTAATTAAATTAATACTATTTGTATGTTAAGTGACCATTACTATTTAATTACATTTATAATAATAAGAGCATGTTTTTATTTATACCCGTTTGATTTAACTTTAAAAAATGGAATATTTTCTAATATATAATATTGCAATGTTGTCATCACACGCATGTTCCCATATGTATTCTACATTTCGACCAACGGTGTAGCATGAACTTGTAAACTTTTATAAGACACTTACAGTGGTTTAATAATCGCTTTTACCATATTTTAAAAGGTCGTAACTGCCAGATACAACTTTTTTAGGAACATCTTCCTGTCCGAATATTTAATAACATAAGGTCGTAAGTGCAATTGTTCGGATTACAAAGTCAAATTATTTTTTTTTGAAATAACAAATACTTTGTTTTATGAGAAAGCAAACTACAGCTTATGTCATATGAGATTGATCAGAGAATTCACACAGTTGTTACTGTCAGTCCGTTTTTTTTCACTTTCCCGAAAACTATGATTTTTCACTTACGACGTTATAATTATAATTCTAGACCATCGATATATAGAGATTATTTAAATGCTGGGATGGATTATAGGGAAATCCTTCAAGAGTGGTATAGACGTGTGGTTCTTTTCACGAACGAGCGTATGAGAGTGAGTGAAAAAAACCAACACGTCTACCATCGAGTGAAGGATTACCCAATAATCGATTCGGGCTGTTAAATAATCTATTTATTACACTTTAAGTCAGTTTACTGACGCCATCAACGTTAGTTATTTCGTCGCAACGTTAGTTATAATTTGTTCTGAGTTAGTTATTAATTTAATATTTAGCGGTTATGAATATTCTTGCATCCATCCACCGTGTAATACGCGGATCCCCGTGAGGTTGCCGGGGTAGAATACAACCACTGCAAACACACCAAAACATGCAGAGGTAGGACCCCCCTCCCCCCACTCTCCCCCCCACCCCCCCACCCCACATGCATATTATTATTTTAATTTTTTACCATGCTCATTCAAGGTCATGACGCCGCGTACGCAAACGTGGAAACGTGGCTCCATCGTAAATGGCAGCAACTCTAGAAGGTTCTAGGCCCATTCTACATATTTTATCTTGATGTTAGTGGAGGATGAGCCTGGCATTTTCATTCCTGTTAGGCGTCATATAACCTTTCATGTGTTGGTGCGCCTTAAAACCCAATTCAATTCAAAGTAAAACGCGGAAAGCCTTATCCCGAATGCAAGAAAATACTTTCTATCCGGAATGTAACGCAGATATCCTAATCGGTATGTAAGAACACCCACGGTGTCGGCTTAAAATAAACACACACATTTAAGTATTTGTATGCTCTTTTGTCAAACGACAAACATACTTAAACTGTGTGTGTTTATTTTAAGCCGACACCGTGGTGTTCTTACATACCGATTAGGATATCTGCGTTACATTCCGGATAGAAAGTATTTTCTTGCATTCGGGATAAGGCTTTCGGTTTTACTTTGAATTTCTTATACTAATATACTGCTGATATGTTGACTATTTGAATGAAGCAAACAAAAATCAAAGTGTATACTCGCAAATATGATTAACGAAAATATACCTACTTTGTTCCATTTCCTACTTTGCACACTGACGATAACGAACATATTCTTACTTTGTCCCAATTCCTACTTTGCGCACGGACTATTCCGGAATTGAACCGCGCATTTTGAGAATTCGATAATGCCGCGCATTTTAATAATTCTTACTTTGCGCAGAGCAATTTCGGAATTGTCCATATTCTTATTTTGCGCATAACATATATAAACAGTGGCATACTAAGCATGAAAAAAAAAAAATTGGGTTGGACTACAAGTTATTCCAACATTAGTTACAGTCCTTCCCACAGCGTTACATGTTACGTTTATTAAACTAAAATGGCGGGGTTAACAAATAAATAACTAAATTAATTCAAATTGAAGAAAGCGAAAAAAAAAAAAAAAAAAAAAAAAAGATATGAGAAGAATAATATCATTACGACCACAGCTGTCTCGACCAAACATCCCTGCATGGTTCCCACCCTCTCCTGCCCTGCCCATAACCTGCTCCTCAACGTCAACATCACAGGGGACAGGTACATATTAATTAAGAGAGAAACGGCGAGTACGTTTTATATAAATTTGAACTTTTGTAAATAAAGCTAAATTGTCTTCGTCTGTTCGATTATCACTGCCAAATAGCAGTTGTGTTGTACTTAGAGGATGGAATGGACGTGTTCTTTGAAATAATTGAATTCTTTCATTAATAAATTGACTGCATTTAAACAATTCCGTTTCCACATATACAGTTGGGATCTTCCCTCAGGTGATTGCTAAAAAGGTCAAAATTTAAATTGCTGCATTTGTTTCTAATACGTGCATGGTGTACTGCATAAAAACGTTAAACGAATCTCTTCTTTCCAAGAACTCAGACGACCAAAGGTTTGTTTATTTTCTCCAATTAAATATGTTTTCGTTTCTGTGAATAAAAGTGGTTACAGGTTACAGACACCGGGAGACAAGACGCCATGCGAAAAGACGATAAAACGCCGGGCGAAATAACGCCACGCGAAAAGACGCCGGGCGAAAAGACGCCACGCGAAATAACGCCGGGCGAAAAGACGCCATGCGAAAAGACGAAAAGACGCCGGGCGAAATAACGCCACGCGAAAAGACGCCGGGCGAAAAGACGCCACGCGAAATAACGCCGGGCGAAAAGACGCCGGGCGAAAAAACGCCATGCGAAAAGACGAAAAAACGCCGAGCGAAAAGACGCCGGGCGAAATAACGAAAAAACGAAAAATCGCTGGGCGAAATAACGAAAAAACGAAAAAACTTCACACAAAATAACGAGAATTTAAATATATAAAACGTCGTATTTTCGCGTGCCGCTTTCTCGTCTTTTCGTTTTTTCGCCCGGCGTTTTGACTATTTGTCGTCTTTTCGCTCGGCATTTTTCGTCTTTTCGTTATTTCGCCCGGCGTTTTTTCGTCTTTTCGTTATTTCGCCCGGCGTCTTTTCGCCCGGCGTCTTTTCGCTCGGCGTTATTTCGCGGCGAAATAACGAAAAGACGAGATGGCACATATCAGCCACCATAGTCGATTCTTACGGATAGCGGGAGGTATACAGTACTGCTTCTACCCAGGAATAAGTGGTTGATATGTGGCCTTACATGTGCTAAAAATGACGTAAAACACCATTCAAACAATCAAACATCAAATTGACAACCATGTACTGTGTATATATACTATGTAACAAACACTATATGTATTTAGACTAAACCTCGGTGGCAAAAGCTTACCAATCGCAGAAGGTCAGGTTCTACATGTTTATGATACATGTTTTAGTTTTTCATTTGCCCATCATTTTATCAAAAGCAATAAAAAAAATATTATATGTTTCAGGAGATGTGGATGAATGCTTCAGCAACATTCAAGTGTTCATGTTGGAAGTATTATCTATTAATGTCAAGAAATGCTGTAAAACGAAATTGAAATTTATGTACCATATGAAGTTAACTTTGCAAAAATTTACATTAAATTATTAGTCACGTGCATACTTATGAACAGTATCGTATTTTATTTGAACGATGTGATAAAATGGGTTATTTTATTCAGAAATGATGTCTCGTCTGCTCTCACTGGATGAATGCATTATTCTGTGGACCAATTTATTTCACATAAAAAACAGAACAACTTTGAGTAAAATTGTATCAAACTTTTCGGATGTAAAAGGCACAATTTCTACCATCGGTTACCGAAATCGCCCTCGGTAGCCATATGCTACCATCTGTAACCATCGGGTACCGTCGTTAGTTGTCGGTTTGCCTATGGGTAATATGTCGGTAACCAATCTTACCGCCATTCTAGACCTGAGGTAGCATCAGCCGTTGTATGTATAGAATGAGCATCGGTGGCCTCGTTCTGACGTAAGTTCAAAATGGCGACGAGCATCATCACCGAAACGCGTATTGCTGATAATTTAATGTCAATAAATAATACAGATGAATAATAAGACGTGCAATGTCTATAAACTGAACTGTCCGGTTTTGAAGTCTAACAACTGCAGGTATCCTCTGCCTTCCCATTTTGCTAATGCATCGGTAGCCAATGGTAACCTTGCGCTGCCGTTGGTATACTACCCATATCCGGTCAGAGTTTATTGGTTACCAATTCTAACATTGATACCCAATGGTAACCATATGCTGCCATCGGTGGCCATTGGTAACCCATGCTGGTGGCAAATGGGAGAACCCTGAACGCACCCAATGAGCATACTGTCCTTAGCGATGCTTGCACTCGTCTTGCACGGCACGCCACTGATATGCTAGTATATGCATTTAGCTTGAGAATCGATGTAGCCGTACGTACGTTAGTATATATATATGTATACTAAGTACATACTATAGTGAACACTTCAAAGTGTTATTAGTGAGCGAGATCTAAAATCGTTTTATTGGCGCTAGAGCGATGCTGTACAAAGAACACCGCGCACGTATGTTTGCTTCATTAAGAGTTAGCGGCTGTGATGCCTTTATAAGGAAGATACACCCAATTCAATTCCCATAGACTCCACGTATAGGACTGTCACAAATAAACACTTTATGCAATGAATTTACATAAACTGCATCCACTGCCAGTGAGACCTAACCTAGGACTTTTGAATTCCTCACAAAACACATACTACTCCGCGCTGTTCTCAACCGAAGACGAGAGCGCGCGCCTGCCTTACGTAAAAAACTTCAAAAGGTGAGAACGTGTAGAATGAGTATTAAATTACTTTTCTTCAAATGAAGTTAAACAAATGAAATAAATGATGGAGAAGTATATTAGCCCAATAAGTTATTTATGTAAAAATACTTCTGAATTTTTTCCCTTTCTTGGTGACATACATGAGAATGGACGTCATTTTTATAGTGATTCAGCGCAGAAAAAAAATAGTATGTCCCATTTTATTCAACGCTTCCGGTTCGGTATAATTATAATTGGGGGGGGGGGGGGGGGGGGGTATCTTCCCTTAAAAGCCCCCCGGGGATGGGTGTATCTTCCCTTAAAAGTTTATTATAGTATCTACGTAAGTTATTTTAAGAGGTACTAATTGTACAAAATACTTTGTTAAGGTTGGAATGAGTTGTAGATGGTGATGAATTGGGGTATGGGGCCATAATGCATAAAGTAGCCGGAACCGGGAGTGAAAAGGCGGTGATAAACCGTGAGCAGGAATTGGGAGCCGGAAAACAATAGTTATCCACTTCCAAGTCGTTTTATGGGGTGGTACTTAATTGTCGATTGTAGGTTGTGGAACACTTATTGATTGTCCGTAGGCCGTAATGTTAGCTTTTTCGAGGATAAAAAAAATACAAATTAAACATGTTGGGCCATTTTCGAGATATATCCAAGTCGAGCGTGCTAAAATTATCACAATTAAATATTGTACATTTGGTAAAAACAATGCTCCCATTTTAATAATTGTAGAAAGTGTATTTTGAATTATTTAGCTGGCTTTTTTTGATAACTTCCTGGAAAGGGCGTGGTCAGTCACTCCCATGCTATATTTAGTAGTTCGCAACCTTATCCTGCGTTACAACACTATTTAATCATATATTAGATCTTCTATTCAGCAACATTCCAAAATGGCATAAGACCCATGAGGATACAAAACATGTATACAAGGTTGACAGTAGGTACATGCAGTAGTTATTTGTACTTATGCAAAAGTACTAGTGTTTCAACATCAACACGATATTTACTTATAAAGCTTTTGAAAGTAACAATTCAAGAAATATGTTCACTCATGTATGTTATTATTAATACATTTTAAACAGTTTCTAATCGCATAATATATGCGGAGAGGATGACAGTCATTTAAATCATAAACAACTTTATTTCACCTTTCATAGAAAACATCAAATACACTTTAATAACATTTGAAATCTTTGTTAAAATAGGACAAACCAAAAACAACTTTAAGTTAACTGGTCTTAACATCAAAGAGTAAGTTTCATATATTTTAATAATGTATATTTTATTCAAAATTCCAATAGGCCTTAAGGCCTGTGAGGATACCAATAGTTAACACAATACAATGACAGGTAATACGAAATGAAACAACATAAACACATGTACATATATATGTATATGGAGAGGATGATATAAATATGTTCATATCATTACATCATCTATTTTATACACACAGTCATTCACTATGTAATACAAAATATGAATAAGCCTATGTGAGAGTAAAATTCACATTCCATGGACATTGCATCTTTTTAAATATGTGTGTTCTATTTCATTTTACGTTTCTATTTTACGTATTATGAAGATCGTTTTATATATTTTTCATACACATGACTATTAACATATAAAGACATACTTATTTAAATGCAATATGTAACTATCATGTTTTCTGTTTTTGTATATTTATATATATACTGAAAAGAAAAAGAAACGCAACTCGGGAATTTCCGCTATATATTGTTTGTACAGTAAACTATGCTTTTGTTAATCGAATGGTACATGCATGGCTACGTATAAGACCTTTCCTTTCGGGCAAAAAGACTTAAACAACACCTGGTACAGCAAATAGTATTCCTTCATAGATTCATTATTGACAGAGTACGCGTTTGGCTCAAGCATGTGAGCAAACTTAGGATGCAAACTATTAACGTTAAATACGGTACTGAAATGGCGGCACCTTCAACATTTACGAATTTCTTGTTACAAAGTGTAAGGTGATTAAAACGTCTACAACTTCACAGTTGTGTCATTTCTCTAACTAACTGCAACTTTGTTTTTACAGAACATCTTGGGATTTCTTTGGAATAATATGTGGAATTCAGTTTGCAGTATATACAATATATAGCGGAAATTACCGAGTTGCGTTTCTTTTTCGCTTCAGTATATATCATCTGATAAAGATTTCAAGCACTAAACATAAACAAATAATCATGACGATTACAACAAAATACATGTGGCGGTGCACAATATATCGTCGAGGATATTAATTCTAGTGAATCTATTTCATTGCATATATCATAGCACATTCAAACATAACCAAACGTGTTTGCATATGCAATGAAACTGAGTATATACATATTGTGCATTGTTTATTATGAAACACAAGCAAAACCAAACTTTAAGACAATACGTGTATAATGCAGATGTGTATATATAATAATTGTATATATTCTATGTACTAACACACAATTTAAATCTACAAAATATATTAAACATCGTCCATAAATTTATTTAATGTAATTACATAAGCAACTTTTGTAATGAAAATTAGTTATTGGAAAATAATATCCTTTCGGATTTTAAATGCTTTATATACAAATACACTATTTTTTTTCAATTTTTTTTTATTTTCACAGTTTATTAGCGCTAAAAATTTCAGCATGCTGGGTCTTTTCCAATAATATTTATCAATGTATTTTAATCTAATACCATTATAGTTCGTACACACTATTATAAATGATACTCGTCTTCTATCTTGTTACAAACTCTACATGTTCTTTCATCCAACGGTATACTTAATGGTCTATGCCATCTACCTGCCTCAATTTCTAGATTATGGGAGGAAAGTCTCAATCTGGATAACGCTTGTCTAAATGTTGGTATATGTATACAGGTTAAGTAAGGCTTAAGACTAAAAGTATCACATGCGTTTCTATAAAAAAAAATAGCTCTGCTTGACTGTTCTAAACGTAAATGCCAATTCTGCACAAAATCATCATGTAATCTTTGTTTTTCCATGCTTAAAAATATATCGCTATTTCCAACTCCCTGATATAGCCATGCATCAAATAATCCAAGATTCCCCAATACTGTCTTTAGCAATGTAACCCAATTCGTTTTATTTGGCATTACCTTGGCATCAGTTCTAAGCATGCTGTATCCATATTTAAACATGTGTTTAGTACACAAATTACTATTATCTAACATATTTAGTCCTCTTATATCAAAGGCTTTAAAAACAAAGACATTCATATTTTTTTTATAATTTTGTGATTTTCGCTATAAGTTCCAAAAAAGTAAACATACTTGGCCTTTTTTCAATAATACTTCTTTATGTATTAGGCTGGGACCCAACCTCACGTATCGTGCAAAAAAACACTTTTGGTTTACCCGGAAAGATATACTCGTGATTTTTTGCATATCAATAGCAGAAACTGTACTCTATACGAAACCACTGTATGGATTAATGGTATTCTTTGCATTTCGTAACACCAACGCATTTTCTACGGAAGCCCATAAGTGATAAGAAAATATTGATATTCTAAAAAAGAAGGTGTACAAGTTTATATTTTAGCGATATGATTTTGTTTTGTACATAAATAAGACATATGCACGCCTAATTATATTCTGTTTATGCCGAATGCAATTTTCAATTATTTTGTTTTTAAATCAAAAGCGCTTTAATGATTGAAGATGGCGGGAAGATGGGTAGGGAGGGACGGGCATACACCTTTTGGCTAAAGCTTTCATGCACGTTGTTAATAACTTCTGTAAATTGTTTTCGGTTAAAACCAACATTACTGTGAAGTGTTATATCGTTAAGATGTCACTTTCTTACGAGCAAGACCGATTTTTTCATTTTCAGAATAGAGTTATGACCCCTGAGTTACTTAACAAAAATGCACATTTTGGGTAAAGCTTAGGTGCAACGTTTCTTTATCTTATTTTGGATTTTAACTAAAATTGCTGTGAAGCCTTATATCAAACAGACATCACT